>CAUYMX010046025.1:0-84490 GCA_963573855.1 Lepilemur septentrionalis
CTGTAGTCCCAGCTACCTGGGAGGCTGAGGCAGAAGGATTGCTTGAGCCCAGGAGTTTGAGGTTGCTGTGAGCTAGGCTGACGCCACGGCACTCTACAGCCCGGGCAACAGAGTGAGACTCTGTCTCAAAAAAAAAAAAAAAGACACCTGCACGTGAATATTTATTGCAGCGCAATTCACAATTGCAAAGATGTGGAATCAACCCAAGTGCCCATCAATTCATGAGTGGATTAATAAAATGTGGTATATCTATACCATGGAGTACTACTCAGCCATAAAAAGGGTGTATTAATGCCATTTGCAACAATTTGCATGGAACTAGAGACCATTCTCCTGAGTGAAGCATCTCAAGATGGGAAAACAAACACCACATGTACTCTTAAATTGGAACTAACTGATGAGCACACATGTGCACAGAGGGAAGTAAAACACAGTGGAAATTAAGCAGGGGGGAGGGGGAGGAGGGGAGGGACAAAAACCTACCTAATGGTACAGCGAACACTATTTGGGTGATGGGCACACCTATAGCCATGACTCAAAAATCACAAAAGTGATCTGTGCAACCAAAGACATTTGTACCCCCTTAATATTTTAAAATAATAATAATAAAAAAGCAACTGTAAAAACAAAGAAAAGAAAAGAAGAAAGCAGCAAATGAAGGCCACTCTTACTCACAAAATCCAAAAATAACCTCTGTGTAAGCACTTCGACGTTTGTCCATCCATTCTTTTTTCCACACATACACATTTACGTGTATTTAGTGGTATCACATTATAGGTACTGTTGTGTAACCTGCTGTTTATAATCAGTAATTGTCACACCGTGGGTGTCTTTAGAGTGAGAAAAGTATAAGTTTGACCCCCATGATGGGAAATACCTCTTCTTGTGAACATAGAATTAGCCCTTTTTTAAAAATGACAAATGATGGAACGCATTTCCTCTGCTTTTACCTTAAGCTATGGAAGAAATGCCTGGATCTTTTTCAAGGTGAACCTGGTTTCATTTTTTCCCCCTCAGGGACAACCAGGTGAATGGTCTTGAGTGAGCAGAGAAAAAGAGGGACTGTAAGAGCTTTTCTTGCATGCTTGTTTGTATTTTTACATAATGAATAGCATTAATAGTTGTATTTAGTGGTTATATCCAGTCTGAGAAAGAACTGATACTTTCCCATTTTACAGATGGAGACAGTGATGCTTAGAGGGCCTTGGTAACTTGCCTGAGTGCCCATCATAGTCAGTTGCAATGGAGACACTGAGCCCAAGTCTGGCTGTTCCAAACCCGGGTGTATCCTGCTGTGCCAGGCGGATGGTCACAAGCACTCTTAGACCTGGGTCAGTCTTTAGGAAGGATGGCCTGTAAGGCTCAGAAGGATCTAGAATATATTCTTAGGGGAGTGAACTGGTCTTCCCTGGGGCTGCTAAAGTGAAAGTGGAAACATCTTGTATCATCATTTTATTGTAGAGGAAGTTATGGATTAAAAGATGTTTTTCAAACTTCATCATTCGATACAATGGTTTGTAAATACTGACTATTTCAGCAAGTACCTGAATTATGTAGTTCTACAATCAGCAATTTTTGTGTTTTTTTTTTTAATGGCTAGGACCTTTTAAAAGAAAAAATACGGCTCTTCTTATGAATAGGTGAAATGGAACAGTCCAGTTTAAATTAGCCTTTCAGATAGTCCTGTGTGGAGGAAGAACAAAAGAGTCACTTGTTTCGGGACAAAGCTCAAATCATCCCCCACAGAGGTGTTAAAAATAAATACCACCTTACATGCTTTGAATCCTCCACGTACGTGAGTTCTAGCTTTTGAAGATAATGGGTCACAATTTTTCATTTTAATTACTTAACAAAATGGGTCTACAGAGGATTTCTGCATTCCTTTATTTATAGAGTAGCACAATTCTTTAGAGACCCATTAATATTCTGAGAGCTGTGGGAGTTATTCTCAGATCTGCAGCTTGAGGTAGTTGGAAGTAGGACTCTCCGGCCTTCTTGGATAAGCCCAACTCTGGGAGGTGTCTCCAGGGAGCAGCGCAGCCTTGGAGCAGCCTCTGCACACTGGCTGTAGACTTAATCACGAATCGGAGGCTAGGCCGAAGTTTTCCAGTAACCACTGATTGGTGGAAAATTGATCAGTGAGTAGGGCAATGAGTGACTGGCCCATTTTTAGGTACTTTTCAAGCTGTTGCTTTGGAAGAAACTAAAGGAGTGAGGAATGATACTGTTCTGCCACTTAGAGATCATCTTTAGATAATGTGTTGACCTGTTTCCTTATAAAGTGTGTATTTCAGCCACTTGAAAGGTTTCTGATGGTATCATTAGCGTTCACATCCTTTTTCTCTATCAATAAAGGGTAGTCCTGCCCAATTTTCCCAAAAACAGAGAAATAAAAACAACGAGAACGTGATGTGGAACAAGCTTACGTCTCATGAGTTTAAAAATGGAAAAGTTTTCTGTGTACTTTAAGAAATTGATGGTCTCTGGAAAGGCATCCATGTAGGATAAATTATATAGTGTCCACAGAGCCGGTGCCTTCTAAAGCTTGCTTCCTCTTTGGAAAACACTTTATTGTAATTAGTGGAGCCAATTTTATTCATATGAGGGAAGGAGATAGTGGAGAAACAGTGCCCCATGTTATTAATGACCTAATATAATGGTGAGTGGGGTGTTTTGTTTTGTTTTTTTCCCCCTTTTTGGAGGAGGGATTGAAAACAAAGTGATTGTAAGAACGCCTGTCTTTTGTTTCATTATTGTCGTTCTCAGTGTTGTTGATGGATGCTTTCTCTAATATTTAATAATCAATCTCTTTCTTCTGTCTCTTGCATTCAGCTCACTCTCTTTCCTATTCTCTCTGGTCCACATCATTTCACATCAGTTTGCCATCTGCCCATCCGAGCACCAGTCAAGTTCTGGTATAGTAAATATTTCAAGATCTACATTTCATAGACAGTTCATGTTACAGATGTTACTAGAATGATTGTTGCTAAATATAGCAGGTAACCATGTTGGCCTATAGGTTTCAGATATGTGCTGATCATTGCCATTGCAAAAACAATTGCAAAAAAATTCATTCATTCATACTCACTGATATTATTCACACGTGACCATGGCGTCAGTTTTATTTCATGCTTTCCCTATGGCAGCCTATGGCTTTGGATATTCTAATAACCATTGACATTTAAAAAATAAAAGATCACTTTGAAGGGAAGGGAAACTATCTTTGGCAATTCTGTTATGGCACTTCGTGTGTCCGTGTGTGTATGTGTGTGTGTGTTTCTGTATATAAAAACTGCATGTTTATATGTTTCCCAGAGAATTTTGAGTAAAATGGAAGAATATGAAGAGAGATAGAAGAGCAAAACATGATGGATTAGATCGATGGCAATAAATTCTGAGACATGTTATCCGTTTTAATTGGCTCAAACTATTAAAAAGATCTACATTTTGTTTTGCTGTTTCATGCTTTGGAATAGTCATCCATCATAAGATGTGAATTTCAAAAAATTATGCCAACTAAACTAAAAATTGTTCTACCATAATACTTTATAGTACAGTTTGTGGCTACATTGCCTCAAAATGAATGAAATCCTAAGTAACTTAAGGAAATGTACATTGGAAAACAAGTTTGTGCCATTTAAATTTTTTCCTAACTGAATTTCTCTTGAGTTAAATTTTCTCTCGAATGTTTTCGAGTTGAAAGCCGACCACATATTTAGAATCATTATGTTAAAATATTCATTAATATTTGGAATTCCTTTTGCACGGAGATGAATTGTGAACATGATTGGTTCAACTTTTTTTTTGATACTGACTTCAGATATCTGAGAAGCATAAAATTCATGCTGAGAGTAATTCATTAGGATTTTCCCTTTATGTTAGACCAGTCATGACTAATGAGGGTTCATAATTCAGAAACTTGTACCAAAATGATAAAACATCTGGTATGTATATTCATCCAATGTCCTGTTTTTAGGGTAACTATTTACTGACCAAAATAAGAGCTCTTAGGTTACAAGTAAGACTGTTATAATTTTTGCATGTGTGGCACGTGCTCATTTGTACTTTTTGAAGTTACCAAGGCATTGTTGTAACTTAAAGATACTTGAAAAATATCATGGAGATGGCAAGAATCATCCTTATTACCATTGTTATATTTATTATTCTTTTATTTTCTGCACTACATTATGCAATTGTTTATTCTTCTCTGCACATATGTATAGATATTTTCAGCGCTGTGGCATTTAAGGGACAGCGGGGACCTCCACAGTCCACACCGAGACCACCTAGAGCTATTTGGTGCCTGCCAGCGGACTGTCTTTTACACTGTGGTTTCAGGAACTAGAATCTTCTTAGGGGAGGCTGCTATTTGGGTGTGATTTCCAGAAGACAATCTGTTTAGGTGACACTCGTTAGGAGTGTCCACAAAGTGTTTATTAATGATGACAATAAGGTTTCCAAGTAGATTTGCTCCTGTTACTAAGACCCCATGAAATTTCAGTTCTTTCCCTTCCGCCTCAGTCGGAAACAGATGGTGAACCAAAATTTTTGCTTCTAATTAAAGATTTCAGGAGGACCTGGGTAGGTGGGAAACATTTGCAGCTTTGCTGTCTCGGAGGGAAACTTTTCTTGCTAATCACATCACCCTGAATATTAGTCTTTCATTGTTTATTTGTCTCAGTGGCTCTCTGACAAGCAGTAGGTAGTGTTCGGAAAAGCTTACTTGTTTTATGTTTCCCTGGACTAACCCATTCACGCTTATTGTCTTTGACGTCAGCGGTCCTGGACCTGTCTGTATTTGAGCTTCTGGTCTTGAACACAGGCAGGGACAGGATGAAAGCCAGGTGCACAGGAACATGGTTGCTGAATGGCGTCTGTGTCCAGCGCTTCAGGCTTCAAACTACCATGTCACTCAGGAGAGGATACGGGTTGGGGGTTCCCAAGAAAACTTCTTTCTCATTTTGCTAGGTTTTCAGAGCAAACTCGTTTCCGCTTTCTGGAAATATGCTTTTGCAACAATGCAGGATGCCCGTCCTGCATGTGTGTATTTATTTAAAGCACCGCTGCCCCACCTCCCACATCTGCACACCCCTTCCCCACGGCCACACACACTCCTGAGGGCTGCACTCATGTTGCATGAATTTCTGTATTCTCAGACCTTCACACAATGAAAAATTTCAAGTTGACCTAAAGTTAGAAGACAATGTGATACATTCTCATGTATGTATGGCCTAGAATCTATGATCATCAAATTAAGTTTCATCTATCCACTCCCTCTCTCACATCCCCCACTCTGGATTATTTTGGAAGCAAATTCTAGATATAGCATTTATCTGTTAGCACTTCAGGAAATATCTCTAAAAGATAAGGACGCTTAAAAAGACTCCTTGGTTTAAACATTTTCTCTCTAGCAATATATTTTCATGTTGCCGTGTGACTTACGAAGAGCATTTTCTTACTTTTTTTCTGTATCTTTTGGACTGTCTATTGAGAATTATTTATGAAACCATGTTACTACTATGGCTTATTCCTCAAATTCCATTCGAGGATGATTTGTTAGGTAGGAGAAAAAAAAAAAAATCCATTGACCCATCCTGGACCAAAGGAGAATCCCTGGAAATCTCAATCCCTGAGTATTTTAGAATTGTTTTCTTTGAGCGAGTCATTCAGTGTGTTTCCATAGTTGGACACATGCCTGTTTGCACTGCCCCCGGAGGGATTCTCACTTGGGGAGTATATAAATAAGACTGAAATCCAAATGCCTTGTTTTCACACTGACTGGCTTGCAAACGGACTGTTAACAACTGTCCCGGTGGTGTCCCCATGTGGTTAAGAAAACAACTTCGCCTGGGCACAGCCTTTTTTCTCTCCCATTGTAAATACAGTACTTTCTTGCTTTTCTTGACACTTTTCTTCTTTAATCAACTATGTGTGTTTGAAGGGCCTCTTTGATCTGACCGTTTTTTGTTGAAAAATCAGTGTTGGAGGGAGCAATAAATCAAATAAGGGACAGTGAAGATGTGACTCACTTGTCGCCATTGAATCCTAAGACACCTGTGGAATGTCATTGATGTGTTCAATGAAAAGTATTTTAATGTCTGAGTTTCGAATGCAGATTTTTAAAGAAGTATAGAAACCTTACACCCCTACGCATTAACACATCTCTATTGTTTTGGGGAATACGTTATATATAGTATGTCAGTGGAGGACTGATTACTCCTGCTTACTGTTGAACACACATTTTCTTTCTTTCTTTCTTTTTTTTTTTGTTCCAGACACATCAACTGGATTATTCTGCTCATTACCTGCGTCTGAAATTTCTAATAGAAAACAAAATGCAGCACTATGTTCCACAGCCCGAGGAGGACATTTACGAG
This sequence comes from Lepilemur septentrionalis, assembly GCA_963573855.1. Classification (NCBI taxonomy): domain Eukaryota; kingdom Metazoa; phylum Chordata; class Mammalia; order Primates; family Lepilemuridae; genus Lepilemur; species Lepilemur septentrionalis. The sequence continues at coordinate 6,378 of CAUYMX010046025.1, forward strand.
CTGGTAATGTTTATGACTGTTGTCCAAGTACATTTTGTAGGAGATTATTTTCAAATTATATGTGTACTTGTGTTAATTGTAGTTGGTGGAGTGGAACGAGCTCTAAAATAAATGAGCTTCATTCGGAGCCCTGGAGCAGGGGGAGCTGGCCTTCTCACACTGATTCCCCAGGGTGGGAATGCCACCTCGGTTTATGCGAAGAGCAATGAGGTGCTATCGTGGAAAATCGAAGTCCAGCGCTAACTCTTCCAACTTTGATCATTATCACTAGCTTTCCTTGCAGCATTCACTGTGTTTTATTTTAAATTGGTGACTCAGAGATCAGCTGGCTGTTGTCAGGAAAAAAGCACTAACTTCAACTTTGTGTGGCTTCCACATGTGTATCGAAACTGACGGGTCAAATCTTGTGGGGTGAAAAAGGCTGCCATCTAGTTACACGTGCAGCCTTGCGGAATTGTATTTCTATAGCTTCTTGGGGATGTTTGTGTACATTTGAGTTTTAACATACTTATAGGACTTGGGTTCTGAACCAGACCTGGCTTTTTATATCTGTCTTATTAGTTTCTAATCATGTGAAATTAGCCAAAAAAATGGGATTATAATATTTAATTTCTAGAATTTTGCAAAGACTAGAGATAATGGCTCCCATCATAGACGCCAATGGTTGTTATTGTAATAAACCAGTGACAAGTTCCCGTTTTGTTAGAGGAGTGGTGCGTTTTTTAGTTCCAGTAAAGAAACATTTTGTGAGCGAGGCGCCTCTATTTTGGAGTTCATTCTGCTCCGTCTGTACTTAGTCATTCCTCTGGGGGCTGTGGAGCTGCTTGCCATGGATATGTGAATAACAGTATGACTTCACACAGGGTTTCTCCACAGAAAGTGGAACTGAAAATTTAAACCCAAATATTCTCTTTTAGGAAAGGGGGAAGCAGGATTTAAAAATTAGGAGGAAATTGTGTTTTTGGTCAACTTTTTTGTGGTGCACTTTACATGTAAGAAAGCTCTCACAATTTTCTGGACATCATTTGATGAGTTTTGACAAATGTATACAGTTGTGTTTCCACTGCTGCAGTCATGATTTGGAACATTTCTGTCATCCTGAAAGGTGATTTTGTGCCCTTTTAAGTGGTTTGTAAGGAAATAAAAGAAAGGGTGTGCTTTTGTAACACTGCTAGCATGTTATACAGTAGAAGAAGATCCACATGATGAGCCCCTTTGCTATTGTCACTTAAGTCAATCAATAGGTGTTCATAGAGGGGGAACATTAACAGAGGCTGATGTAGTCTCTCTCTGGCATGGAGAAAAGCCCAGTCTTTGAGCTCTATGAGTAGAGGAAAGAAAACTCTTTTCCTTATTTAAAAAGGGGAAGTGCTTTGCTGATAGCACTCAAGTAGTTATAGATCATTTATTTTGCATATTGGGATTAATGACTATTTCGCATTCTAAATTACAGAGATCATACACATGAGATGTAGGTACTTCAGACATACCTTGTGAAATTGCATTGACTCATTTAATGCTTTCAAGCCCTGGCCGTTGTGTGGTCTCATCCAACATAGGAGACTAAGGTGTGCCAAGTTTAGCCTGTTTGGATCTATAATTTCTGTATACGTACCGTAACTATAATTTTTTTTAAAAGAATCTAAAGTACAAAGAGATCATGGTATTGTTCTTGCCCTGTTTCAGCAGGTCTCCAGCCCGGAGACCTCTGAGGTACAAATGCCACAGTCTTGCTCACGTGAGCACCTGTATCTTTCCCAAGGTTCTTAACCGTTTTGTGCTTTAGATGCCTTTGGCAGCTTGGTAATGCCTCCAGACTCCTTCTCAGAATTATATTTTCAGTTGCATGAAGTAGAATACATAGTCTTACCTGTGCCTTAAACATATTGAAATAATTATCAGTACTATTTTAAAATTATAGATAATATATGTGGTTATTTATTAGCTTATTAAATTCCAAGACCTAGCAGCAGTAGGTCTAATAGCTACCACTGTTCTGAAGTAGGGATGAGCATAAATAATATTTTGAGATACTAGCAGTAACTAGAATGTGATATGAAAATAACTGTGATTTCTATTTATGGCAAAGTCACAGGCATTGCTAATGTTGCTGTGTTTGTTGCCTGTATTCATTTATGATTAAAGAAAGTGCTAAAGTTCAGGAGAAGATTTGTAAATATAAAGATGTCAGTTTTTTTCACCATCCAAGTTCACAGACCACTTAAATTCTAATTCTTGGGTCCCTGGTTTTGAAGCCCTGCTTTAGGCCATTAAGCTACGTATAATGTCATTCTGAGTCAGGGGGTTTCTGAACACACAGCGTTCCTGGATGCTTTTTGAGAGTTTGCAGGTATTCAATTTATTGTCCCTTCCTGAGCAAACATCAGACTATACACAGTTAATTGGTCTCCTAGCTCACCTTCATTTTGATTTTGATGGACAAGGGAATCTTCATTCATACATGACTGTCCCAAAATATTTTATTCTACGCCACTGATTTGTCAAACAGTCTTTAGTGGTAAGGTCAGTAGTTATTAACAAGAGTGTGTACTAAATTTTAAAGATCTTATTGGAGGGTCTAGTGTGCTTATTTGCAGGGTCAGGAGATTCTCTTGCTTGTGAATAACCAGGAATAGTCATCAGTTTATTGCTTTGCTGGCTGTGTCTTAGTAGAAGTGATACCTGTTTGGCTGCTTTTTCATAATTAGTTGTTTGTTGGGTCCAGTCCACGGAATGATCATGAACATGGTTGCAGTCTGTGGAGGTGCTTTGTAAAGATCCATAGTAAATGTGTTTTTTTCTTAAAGGGACAGGCAGGAATAAAGAGTTTGAAGAAACACTGATCAATTTATTTATTCATTCATCAGCAAATTTTTTTTTTAGCATTTGTGTGCTCAGCACTAGCTGTTTGGGGTACTGGGGATACACCAAAGAAACTCTGCTCCTCGTGGAACCTATGTTCAAGTTTGCATAGACAGATATAAACCCACTTAAATGTGTCATGTGTCAGGAGATGTTCAAAGCTTGGAAAAACAAAGAAGTCAGGGCACGTGGATAGAGAGACATGGGGCATCTAGAAGGCGGTCGTGTTGCTCTTTGAGACATGGCCCTCGAACAGGGACGTGAGAGAAGTGAGGGAGAGGGTCATAGAGGTATTTTGGAGAAAAGTGTTCTAGGCTGCGGGCACAAAGCTGGCTAAGGCCAGGCAGGAGGAGGGGGGCCCAGGTGGAGGTGGCTTAGCTGGTGAGTGAGGAGGATGGGTGGAGAGGGTGTGAAATCCGGGATTGGAGGAGATGAGGGGAGGAGGGAAGCAGGACAGGCCATGTTGGACCCAGGTGCGGTGGGAAACCCCAGCGAGAAAGGGCCTAGTTGGCTTCTGTTATAATAGGCTCACTCTGGCGATGGGTGGGGAGTGGCCCATGGGGTGTAAGTGGATGGATGGGCGGGCAAGGCCTGTGGCAGGCCAGGGAGCCGTAGTCCGGGCAAGAGGTGACGGTGGCTTGGACCAGGCCACCCAAAGGAAAGATAGAAAGAAATGACTGTGATTTTGTGAGAACTCAAGTGCCTGGGAGAGCAAATTGTGTCTTAAAATCTGATGATCCTCTCAGCTGGTGTTTGAAAAAAGAGAAAACATGCAGCATCCTTGATTTAATGAAATAAAGGCACTGTGTGCGATCCTTCACTGTTGAAAGTATTTACGTATAAAAATACAGAATTTCAAAATTTCTAGATCCAGATACTGAAAATATATTTTAAAGTATGGACCATTCTTGAAATTTTATGTATTTTATTAGTGTTGTTCACTAAAGCTGGTTTTAGTCTAACCAGCCCAAGGACACTGTGGCCAAAGGGGTCCTATGGGACACTGAGTTATTGTCTGAGACCAGCAAAAGACACAAAGCCTTTCACACTAATTCCAAAGAAAAGTAGGAGGTGGTATTATGAAAGAATAGGAAAGATTATTCACAAGCTTTATTCCCGCTGGATCTGTTTGGAAGCAGTTAGAACAAGCAGTTAAATACTGCCACCTGGGGGCAGGGTATGGCGCTCAAGGAAGTTTAAAAAAATAAAACTAAGGCTCAAACTAAGTTGAAGGGAACACAGTTGATAGATAACGTTTCATTGAGTATTCTGCGCTGTTACGATATATATTTGTAAAGTTTATTGCATTTGGTACTTACAGTTTTGGTGACTATTACCTGAACTAAAAAGCACTAATTTGGGAATTAATTTGTATGAAAAATTTCCAAAGCATAAAATAAAAGCACATTCAGGTATGCCCTTAACATACTCATTTGGTGGAAGTTGCATTAAATCTGGATGTTCAAGAAGGTCCAGACGGTCCTACGGATGGTCCTGGCCTCCCACAGCCCTTGGCGTTCTGTTGACCAAACTGGTTTTCGGGCTCCTAAGTCCTAAGTATTATGCTCACCTCTCAAATGCCCAAAGCAAGTAAAGGGAAAGAGACTGGCTGTTCTTTTCTACTTGCCTGAATAAAATTATTTCTGGATGAATGGCTGTGTGGTTAGAGGTGCTAAGGGACACATTTTCTGTTATTGACCTTGACTCAGAATTGATTTTCATTTCAAGATGGAATAATAACTTCTAAGTTCCATATGAGCCTCTGACACATTTGTTTGTTTTTGTATTTTTATCATGCATTTCGGATTTAAACCTTTGACTTAGTTGCCTAAGGAGGTAGGTAGGTTCCCTTTACTTTGGTACCTCTGAGCTCCAATAAGAGCTGGTCCGGGAGGCATTGTAGTGTAGTGGAGAGAGCTTCAGCTCTGGGGCCAGCGAGACCTGGGTTCCAATCCCAGCTCTGTGCTTACTGGCTTTTTGAATTTAGGAAAGTGCTTTCTCTCCAGACTATTCCTTTTATTTGTCCAATGGAGGTCATAATTATCTCATAGAATTAGTGTGAGAGGCGTGATACGTGGTCGGAACTTCATTACTGTCATAATGATGGTAGGTCCTGACACATGAAAATGAAATATCAATTAAATTAATTTAAGTGACAATGTTTCTGATGTGTGAACATTATTCTTATCTTGGCTTTATGCAAAAGCTCTTTTTCCAGGGTTTGTTGGGTTTTTAGAGGGTTGGTGAGTTTGTGTACTTAAGTTTTCTAGCTCATTTTAGTACAGCGTAGTGGCTAAGAGATACATGATTTGTGGTCTGTTTCAATGCTGTCATTTGTCTCTGCCTGTTTATGCTATCGCGAACTGTTTGGGCAAAATAGTATGTGAACAGACAAGAATGGAAGCACAGAGATTTCTCCTGTTTCCATGATTCCCATGCCAAGATCTTTATAACCTCTTCATGGTTTTAATAAACGATTTTCCCCCCAGTACTGGTGATTTCCATTATTTTAGCACTATTGTTCAGGTCTATGGTAGATACAGGGTGAAAATAGACACACAAAGTGATGTCGAGGAATTATTTAAAAGCCAAACTGTAGCTAGATTTGAGAATGTGAGTTATAAGTTTTTACTTTGACTCTTGATGGGCTCAGTTCAATAAAGACTGTGATGTAGGCTGGGCACAGTGGTTCCCGCCTGTAATCCTAGCACTCTGGGAGGCCGAGGCTGGAGGATCACTTGAGACCAGGAGTTTGAGGCTGCAGTGAGCTACGATGACGCCACGGCACTCCACCCAGGTCAACAGAGCAAGACGCTGTCTCCAAAAAAAGAAAAAAAAAAGATTGTGTGATGTGATACAAATTTGCAGTCAAGTATCGATCGTGAAAAAATAGATTTATGAAATGGTGACTATTCTTAAAAAGTTGCTTATAATGAAATCCTGATTAGACTCCTCTTTGTAATTTTCAGTTGTACAAAGAAATTGAAATCTGTCCGAAAGTCACTCAGAGCATCCACATTGAGAAGTCAGATACCGCTGCTGACACTTATGGTATGTTTGTTTTTCTTCCATCTTTGGTGTTTGTGTCTTAAGTGAAGACATTTCCTGTGTAAAGGTGCACTTACTTGCAATTCATTCAAATGCCTTTGGGTCCTATTAAAACAGATAGCTTACCTGGCTTCCCTGCGCAGTCAAACCAGAAAAAGAAAGAGATTTACCCTGGGTACAATGAAGACTTCTGCCATAAATTCCATAATTTTAATCACTGGAGCTCTAATGTCATAAAAAGGAAATGGATATGTTGGGAGTAGATTATTTTGTATGTCAAAAGACAAAGTCACAACAAATTTATAGATCTGATTGGCTTTTATTTGCAATCCATGAATGGGGCAGCCTCGGTTCTGCAAAATAAAATGAGCACTTTCTCCGGGTGGTGGCAGAACAGTGAGCTTTGTAAGGTGGGAAGAAGGAAAAAGAAAAATAGAAAAAAAATCCTGATTGGTTCACCTGATCAGGCTACTTCAGGTTACTTCTTTGTCAGGGTTAAAGCAGAGAGTTCCTTGTCATGCTAACTCAGGTAGACCGGAATCTCTTGTTTTCAGGAAAAAACTGATCTGTTTGGGGATCTACCTGCTTCCTTAAAGTTTCAGATTGATGGCATTTAGCGTGAGTGACTCCATTGTGGTTTGGTCTGGTCTACTGGGGCCTAGTGCAGGAGTTCAGTGCAAAATAACAGCCTCTTATAATTTTTGTTTAACATATATTATGATGTACCTTAGTAACGTAGGAATCATCTTTTCACATCCCTCTCCCAAAAACATATGCATTATCCTCCCTTCCCCCAAAATAATAATTTTAAAGGAACTTATTTTGGTGTCGTGTTGGGTGTCCCCAAGACCACCCCTAGGTTTGCTGGTACACTAGGAGGACTTACAGAGCTCAGCATACAGCTGTACTCATGACAATGACTTTTTATAGTGCAGTGATACAAAGCAAAGTCAGCAAAGGGAAAAGGTGCATCATGGCCAAAGTCTAGGGGAAACCAGGCACAAGCTTCCAGGAGTCCTGTCCCAGTGGAGTCACATAGAATGGAATTACCTGTCCTGGCACCAAGTTAGGATGACACATGGGTAGTGCTGCCTCCTAGGGAAGTTTGTTAGAGACTCAGTGCCCAGTGCTATTTTTGGAGGCTGGTCCCATAGGCACCCTCTGCCTAGCACATACCAAGATTCCAGACTCTCAGGAGGAAAGTATGTGTTCACCATAAATCAGATTGTTTGTACAAACAGTCTAGGCACAGTCAGCCACCTTACGGTATTGGGAACCCTCCCCAAATCTAAGTTGTCAGATGCCAGCCAAGGGCCAAACTTGTAAGCAGGCCTTTTGGAGAACAGCAGTCAGGTCTGCTGTGTTAACACATTCTACGTGGTTGACTGCATTCTGGCGTAGTTAAATATATAATCCTTTCCATATGTTTAAGACTAGTCTTCTTTACTTAGCATTACACTGCATGGCTTGAATAGTAGCAGAGTTGGTGCTTGGGTAAAATAAGTGGGGAAATCCATACTGTGCTATATTAGTCAGGAGCAGTGAGGTTAGCTGAGGTAACAAACAGTCACCAAAGCTCAGTGAAATGTATTTCTCGCATTCACCACGCATCCTATGGGGGTTGGCTGGGACTTTATACGTTGTCCTCACTCCATACCCAGGCCTGGAGCAGCCGACACCTGGGATGTTGCCTAGCAGAGGGGAAGGGGAGGAGGTGGTGAAGCCAGTGTGGGCTCATTCCCAATTCACTGGCTAAAGCAAGTCACTCAGTCACACCCACCTACAAGGGAGCAGAGAATTGTGGTCCTACTATATTTGCTGGAAGGAGACTGAAGTTCTTGGTGGGAAAACATAAAGACTACTACATATTTCTCTCTTAATTTTTTTTTCTAAAGAAACAAAGAGAAATCTCATCTTCACGCTGTTTACTCCTTGACCTTTAAACTAAAGACATCGTAAAGCTAGGAGGATGTTTCTGATGGCAAGGAATAAATGCTTATGCGAGGCGTATTCTGCAGCAGAATTGTGACCTCAGTAACTTAGGCTGTAATTGGTAGCAGGGGTATAAATATGTTTTGGGGGCCTCCAGTAATCACCATGGATGGTTATTATTCTTTTTCTCTTTGGTTTACTTAATTTTTGTTGGTTAAAGGAAACTAGCCAGGGCCAAAAGAAGGCTGGATTTCAAAGCTCTTTGACTCCAAGTCTAAGATGGAGTGATCTGGGGACTCAGAAATAGGAATTGGGCATAAAACCCCACTCTACTTTGTATACTTTCTATACTTTTGAAGTCACTGAATTGTTCACAGAATTTGTTTACCTTTCCCCAGTGAGGGTGTTATGGAGCAGCAGGCATCAATCTAAAGAGTATTGTAAACAGTGCTTGCTTCTCAAACTAGCTGACATAAAGAAGCAGGGTTTTTGTTGTGTTTTCATTTCCAGTCTTTCATGACCACCGCTGCTTCTGTAAAATACAAAATCCTGTGCTTGGAGGTTGTGGCGATGTGAGATTGCTGTGAGAGGTTCTCAATGTTTAGTCTCTCTCTATTTCTATCCTTACGTCACTGTCAGTAGCAAACAGTTGGCGCCATTTCCTGGACTTCACTTTAGAAAGCCTTGCTCTGTACGGCTGATAACCACAGTTAAACCATTTCTTCCCACTGCTCAGGCGTGTGTTGGCATAAGGTGTTCCAACAGCAAACTGATTGAGGAGGCTGAAGAGCCCTCAGGCCCAAGAGACCTGGTTGCCTCTGGACTCAAAAGCTACCACGGGGTGTAAATTGAGCCCATCTATATCTAACATTAACACCTAATGGAGTGTGGTTTCCAGTATACATTGAGTTCAGTGTATGTAAAATCTACTAGGACGTGACACCAACACAAAAACATCTAACAATACAAACCACATGCTGCTTTGCATTTTAGAAAACTTTAAGGAGGAAAAGATGATTCAATAATCCCACTGACTGAACACATTTAAGGAGTTAACATTACTTAATTTCTCTCCCTGCTCCTTCCTCCACCTCAGTGCTCAGGTCATTCCCAGACCTTACGGTTGAAATTACTTAATGGATCAAATATGCGGTTACACGATACATAGACTAAGCATGATGCCCTAGGCTGCCTTGACACGGAAGAATGCGTTGTTTCAGCAACTTAGCGTTCCTTTTTTTCTTCTTCTTCTTCTTTTTTTTTTTTATTTATTTTTTCCCACCCCTCCACAGTGCCCACCACATCGCTCAGACATGGGTCCTTTTTTTCTTCTTACACTGTTATATTGAGTCATGTTTTCTTATGTTGTAGGTGTCTGCACTCATCCTGTTTTCTGAGTTTTCCTGGCATCCTGGACCCTAATTTCGAGTAGTTCTCTGTTGTTTATCATGTTCCATTTTTCTCTGGCCGTGAGTTCCAGTAGGAGGGATCTTCTGGTTGTTCATCTTACGACTTTAGTCTTCCTAGTGTCTTCATTAAGTTGGTTCCTTCTCAAGATCATTATTGCAGTTGCCACTCACGATGCCTTCGAGTCTTAGTAACCAACAGCCTTCTGGTCGGCGGAGACACTGATTTATGTGGAATAATCTCCCTCTTTCCCCTGTTGGCAGTCATTTTGGACTGTTTCAGAGTTGTTTGCTGAGAATTAAAATGTTCTCATCCTATTTAGAACAAGCAAACAAAAATCTGACTTTGCTAATTAACTGTTAAAATCATTATATCCTTCATCCACCTCAAAATAATCCAGCTGTAAGATGCTTAGTATTTTCTTTATGTTTGTTAATGTAGGATATGGTTATAATTTTTCTCCCTGGTGAGCAATGTATGGATATCTTTAAGTGGAGACTCTGAGACCCCGCATAATGCAAGAGATGCCCAGCGAGTGTGGGGAGGGCTGTCAGGGTCCTCCGATACAAATTCTGTAACACAGCTAAAGTGCTGTTTACATTTGGAAATTTACGGCTTCCATTGGAATGAAATTCAATAAAGGAACTTAAGCCCATTATCCTTTCTTCTGTCCTCTTTCCTGTCACAGAGATTTCCCCATTAACGAGAGAAGTCTGACCTGTTTCTCAGACCCATACTTTGTGCCCAGTTGGCCAGTGCAAATTTCACAGTCATTTGCTGTCCTTAGACGGGATGGCTCCCCAACCCTAACTCCTAATTTTAACCTTGTGATTATTAAAAAAAAAAGAAGACCATAAAAAGAGGGATGGAGCAGATGAGTACCTAACCCATCCCTGTCGACTCTGTCTTAAGGTGACTTGCAGGCTCTCAACATTGCCGTTCCTGTGGTTGTCCCGTTAAGGAAGCTGTCGCCTGGCATCCCAGGGATGCTAATTTTTTTTAATGGAAAAAAAATTTAGTCTCAGAATTTGATAGAATGATGACATTTCAGAAAGCAAATGCCTATATTTTGATGAGTCCTACCCATTCTTTCCCACGACGTAGCCCTTGACTCTGTATCTATTCTAACAAGTTAGAAAAAAAAACAACTTCTCTACTGAAATGCAGATACATACACCTACACCAAGGCTAATGTCACTTAAATGGTTCATCTGTAAAAATGTTTTGATTTCAGTGGGACTTCCTGAAACGTAATGTGAAAGTTAAAAGTTGCTGTTAGAATGGAATTTGAAATAAGAGAATGAAATGAAGACTTTGGAAAGTCTTCGGGGTGGCCTTGTCCTGTTCCCCGTCTGGGGGAGTTACAGCACTGGAGAGGGCGGTGGCAGTTGGCAGTTCTGCCTACGTGTGGTTATCCATTTCCTGGTCCTGTGAACTAAACAAAAAGCCACGTGTTCATTATGGCATGGCCTAAAAAGTCTCAGTGACTCCCTGGGACCCAATCTTGGAATTTTTTATTCTGTCTTTTGTTGGCCTGTTTTTTAAAACCACCATCTCCTCTACCCTTAGCATTAAGACAGGTGTCTATATTGTGCGATGATTTTTCTCCCAGAGCTGAAGTTGTTGCAGATCTTTACAATTGTGTCTGTCCCCACTGCCCTTTTTGGAAATATCTGTCAAGGTTCTTTTTTCCTTTGGGAAAATAGGTATCAGTAGCAGATATTCAATTAATTGATTACGAAAGAGTTTTACAGGAGACTGTCTAGAAACAGAGGTGACCAGGGCTTGTAACCCTAGGATTGGGAGCACCCAGGATCCCCGAACCACTTAGAACGTCTGGGCCTTGCTCTGCCTTCCTTTCTGAAGGATGTAGCACAGCCGAAGATTCATTAACTAACGGGCTTTGAGCTCTGGAAGCCTGGACAAATATAAGATAACCTTATGATCAGATACGAGTAGAGTGTGAAATCAATTACAGGTTCAATGTGAAATGGGATTTGTAAAGTGAGTTGCTTTTTATCCCTGTTTGTAGAATTTTATTAAATTAGAGCAGTGTCATATACATAGCAACACACATGGACGGATATGCACCATAAAACAGTACAGTTGTGACATGTCCCAGGGCATAGATTTGGTGAAAGGGTCTAGGGGCCTCTGATGAGGGAAGCTGATCTTTCTGTTCTTTGCTTTGGAGGAGGATATGGAAAAGACAGAACGATGGCATTTACTGGGAAGCAAGGTAAAACAGGATAATTTCCTTCCGTTTGAGTTGATAGGTCGGTATTATGAAAATAGACAGACCTAGTAATGTTTATTTTTACAAGTAGCAACTTCTTTTAGCGTGATTTAAAAATACGGTTTTCTGCTTTGTGAACAGATAGGAACAGGGAAAAGACAATCCCTCCAAACTCTAACCCAAACCACCAAACATACCTAGTTCACAGCAGGCACTTCCTGTTGTTTGCTAAACATTCAGAAGGAGTGAGCCCTGCCGTTCTGCCTTTGTGTTTCCGCAGGGTTTTCACTTTCTTCTGTGGAAGAAGATGGTGTTCGAAGGCTCTACGTGAACAGTGTGAAGGAAACCGGTTTAGCGTCCAAGAAAGGTAAGGCAAGGAGTATCCTGTCTGCTTGTTTTAAATTCCCTTTTGGGTTTCTCTAGCTGGTGGATGAGAAAGATATGCCCAGAGGATTCATGTGTAAAGAGTATTTGAACATTATCTCTCTGAAAACCCTTTCAGGAAATAGGGATTTTCTTCTGTTAACTTAGGTGTGCAAGAAATGTCACGCTCTTGGATTTTAAATCTGATTCTGAGCCCGTTGTCGTGGGGCTGGTGGGGAATTCCATGCTTAATCACAAGTGGTCATCCTCCTCCGTCTCCTAGGGCATGGAGTTCCTGGGGGATCTTTCTGGAGCAGAGCACGGGAGAAGACCCCTCCGTGCTTGTGTCCACACTGGTCCAAGTTGACATTGGCCTTCACTTGAGCCTGCAGAGCTCCTTCAAACCACGTGTTCTGTTGCTTCCATTCCTGGAGGACTGTTTGCAGAAGTTGAGAATGTAGGGACCCAAGATCCAGCCTTCTTGCCCCTCCCTGAGCCTCACCCTACCTTTTTCCTTTCGGCCTTAGAAGGGCTCATAATGTCAGAATGCAGTTTGAGCTACGTGTGGAACCCTAACCCTCCATCCTCTTTCTAAGAGAATCTTTTCAACCTAGATTCTCTGTTCACTGTGTTAGTTTTTTAGGGCTACCATAATAAATTATCACAAACTGGGTGGCTTAAAATGAAAGAAAGTTATCCTCTCATAGTTCAGGAGGCTGGGAGTCTGAACTTAAGGCATTGGCAGGATTCGTTCCCCTAGATCCTCCGAGGGAAGAGTTGTCTCATACCCCTTCCTGGCTTCTGGTGGCTGCTGGCAATCCTTGGCATTCCTTGGCTTGTGGCTGTATCAGTCCAGTCTCTGCCTAATGTCGCACGGCCTCCTTCCCTGTGTGTTTCCCTGTCTTTACATGGCTTTATAAGAACACTCGTCACTGGATTTAGGATTCACTCTAAATCATTATAAGTTCATTTTAACTTAATTATTATCTGCCATATTATGTAATTATGATAATGTAATTATTATAATATACATACAATTATATCTGCTATATATATCTGATCCTATTTCCAAAGAAGGTCACATCCTGACATTCTGGGTAGATGTGAATTTGGGGGGACGCTATTTAACCCACTGTACTCACCATGAACAAATGGCACAGGTAGGGAGGGCTTGAAATCCACCTTTGTTTCTTTCTTCTTGCTGTGGGATGTGTAGTTTCATCCAGGCAGTGGCAAAATAATACCTGTTGAATGTCAAAGACCAGCACCTCTGGGCCAGTTGTGCCTAGACGTAGTCACCTTGCTTCAGTTTGCTAAGGATGGCTGAATAGATCAGCAGGGGAGTGATTGACTGCTCATCTTCAACACTTCCTTTCGAGTTCTGGTGCAGCTTAGTTCTGGATGGTTCATGGCTTGCAAGGTACCCGTGTGGGTTATTTTGCCCTGTGCCGTAAACACTGGAGAAGCACGACCCGCAGACTTGGCTGTGTACAGAAGTGGCAAAGGTGTGACAAATGGGAAATAAAGTCAAAATAATTTATCGGCTGCTAAGTGTCACGGAGAAAGATTTTTCTTCCACGTTTTCTAGGCCATAGGCAGCCTGGGGCCAGAGTCTGACACATTCACTGAGCTGCATCTTAGCTAAGAGCAGAGATGACAGGGTTTATTCCCCTTCAAACCCAAAGACTGATTTTTATCTCTTGCAGCACGATGAGTGTGCCAGTTGGCGTGGCACGGGGGTGGGGACTCTGCCGCCCTGGTTTCAGTCACATCCTGTTTTAGTTCTTTGCATCTGAGAACCCTGGTGTTAGATGAACATGAATGGTCGTCTGCACTAGCCCCGTTGCCCCATAGAGCACCGTTCTCAACAGAGGCAAGAGCGATGCCCGTTTTATCCTCCTGGACCAGAAACAAAGATATTTGGGGTATTTTATGTTTAAATGAAGACCCCTCCGCACTCCACAATGGAGAGCTTGCTATTCAGACAGCCTCTTTGTGGATATCTGATTGTAAAGTCTCCTCCTCCTCCAGCTTCTGTTGACTATTCTAGATTTTGCCTGATTCTTCTTTCTAGCTGGCTTTTGATACCTCTCGTATTATAACAGCTGAGTCTTTCTTTTCCAGATTCACTGCTTCCAAGTTTTTCAACCATTCATTAGAACATAGAATGAAACTCTGGCCATTGCCCGTTGGACACAAGCTGCCACTGTCCCTGTTAAAATGACCAGAATGTGGTGCAACCAGGGAGAGTTTAGTGGAACTTGGCTTCATTGAATCTGAATATCCTGTTTGCATTAATTCAGCCTAAGTTGGGTTTTTTATTTTTGTGAGCCACCTTGGGCTTTTGGCTTGTAACAAGCTGATGGTTAAGTCCCAGAGTCACCGTCCTACTGACTCCCCTCCACACATAAACTGCTCGCAGTTGGACCTCACGTTGGTTACACTTGTGGAATTGACTTTTTGAACCTGAGTGTGCTATTTTACACTTACTGCTGTGCAACTTGGGCATGTTTGTTTTGGCCCATCGTTCTACCCTTGGAGTCATCTCAGAGTTATTTGTTGTCATTTTAGCCTTTTCCTGATGGTTACACGGGACAGAGCCCGGTCAAGACAGGCGTGTGTCACATTACCCTGGATTACTTGGATACGTCACACAACTTGTCTGTGGTCAGCTGGGGATTGTTTCTGAGCAGGCTATGATTTTCTGTTAGATAGAAAAGTTTTCCTCTTTCTTCTACCAAATATTAATAACAAGAGTTGACGTCTATTGAATGTCTTCTGTGTTCCAAGGGCTGTGCTAAGAGTTTTATGTGGATTATCTTATTTAATCTCATTTAACCCATTCATCCCTTTTACATATGAGGAAACCGAGGCTGGGGGAGCTTCAATACCATGCCCACAGTCACAGAGGAAGTTGTAAAAGACAGACCCAGACGAGGCACGTCGTTGCTCACAACTGTTGGGCGTCCTTATTCGTCCTGAGAAAACTCAGACAGACAGCCCCTGTGGCAGTTTGCTAGGGCTGCTGTGACAAAGTTACACACACTGGGTGGCTTCAAGCAACAGAAATGTATTTTCTCACAGTCCTGGGGGAAGCCAGAAGTCTCAAATCAAGGTGTCTGCAGGCCGTGCTCCCTTCCCAGGCCGAGGAGAATCCTTTCTTGTCTTTTCAGTTTCTCGGGGTTCCAGAAGCTCCTTGGCTTATGGCTGCATCACTCCCATCTCTGCCTCTATCTCCACACGGCCTTCTCCTTTCTTTGTCTTTCTTCTATTCATCTCTTGCAAGGACATTTGTCTATGGGCCCATAGCTAATCCATCGGGATCTTATCTCAAGATCCTTAACTTCATTATAACAAGAAAGATCCTTTTCCCAAATACCTTTGTGTTCACAGCTTCTGGGATGTCGACCTATGTTTTTGGGGACGGTCAGCCTACTACACACTCCTACTCTGCCAGTCGTATGAACCTGTAACTTCTTTAAAAAAAAAAAAAAGCCTCATAGATGTTTTGGTTTTTAAGTCTGTTTCTCCTTACATTACCTCCCTAATATCTAACCAAAAAGGACAGTCTCCAAGAGAACACAACAGAAAACAAAGAACAACAACAAAAAAATCGTGTTTTTCACATGTAGAAATTTTGTATTTTCTTTTTTTTCTGTTTTGTTTTTTGAGACAGAGTCTCACTCTGTTGCCCAGGCTAGAGTGCCGTGGCATCAGGCTAGCTCACAGCAACCTCAAACTCCTGGGCTCAAGCGATCCTCCTGCCTCAGTCTCCTGAGTAGCTGGGACTACAGGCATGTACCACCATGCCAGGCTAATTTTTTACATATATTTTTAGTTGTCCAATTAATTTCTTTCTATTTTTAGTAGAGACGGGGTCTCGCTCTTGCTCAGGCTGATTTTGAACTCCCCCGACCTTGAGCGATCCTCCCGCCTTGGCCTCCCAGATAGCTAGGATTACAGGCGTGAGCCGCCTCGCCTGGCCATAATTTTGTATTTTCTGTTCAAATATTGTGATGTCAAAATCTTTTACCTCCCAGAATTGTGCCTCTGATATGGAGGAAAACATTCTTATTTCCATTCATTCCCTTCCCACCCATAATGTTTCTTGGAGTATTTCATGATAGAAAATTGATTTCGAATATTTTGGAAACCCGAGTCAGGACAGCCAGGGCGTGTGACTCAGTGAGGTTGGGAAGTGGGAACTTCTCTGTGGAATCATGTTTTTCTGCAGAATTCGGGTGGAATGTGTGGGTGCCTGAGGGGCTGGGTCACTTCTCATTTCTGCGATTCCTCATTTGTCTTTGCCATCCACTCTCTTCCTCTTTCCAGTTTGTTCTTCTGCGTTAGAGCACAAAACAAGAAGCTGGACTCCCTTTCCCTTCCTAGCTGAAAGAGTACTTTATTGCCTTTTGTGTTCTTCCCCAGCCTCTCCCTTTCTCGAGCTGTGCAATGTCCTTTGAATACCGGTTTGAACTGCGCCAGCATCTCAGCTTCCTGTTCTTCTAGGCTGGGGTTGCTCGTGGCTGTTCCTTTGCGTCTCAAACTTTGGCAACTTCCCAGCATGCTTTGCAAAAGTAGCAGACTCTTGGGGGGCCAAAAGAGATTGACCCCAGGATCCTGATGTCGTTAAAAGGGGGAAAAAGGGGCAAAAATGATCACATTGGGCTTTGTAAACTGTCAACTCTAAATGTATTTGGAGTAAGACAACCTCACTTCCGTAGTTGTAGCCAGAGGAGACGCATTGCATTTCGATTCCATAGAAATGATCTGTAGACATTAACTGCTGTGCCACGAGTGTTCTCTGTGGCACGAGCACCCATAAAACCTGCTGATTGCAATACTCAGAGACACTTCCATTTCTTCCCATCAAAATTATAGGAAGGTAGCCAGAATTAGCATGTGTGAAGAGAAGCTGGCAGATGCTTGGAACCCATAGCTGAAAGCAGGAATAAATTTGTTTGATTGATGTGTTGGGGACAGGCTAAGCATGCTGTAACCTCCAAGTCTAGAACCTTCTGAACCTTCTGAACCTGAGGCTCATATGACTCTCCGGAGATCACATTTGAGCACTGCAGCCTGTTTGCAGCAGCAGCACCTGGGGCTGTGAGTCCCACAGCAGGAGAGCTCGGTGTGCCCTTTTCCGGCAGAGCTTCTAAGCTGTTGTGTTCTGATTGTGCGTGTAAAATTAAAAATTTTCCATCTTGCGTTGGCAGGTCTGAAAGCAGGAGATGAGATTCTTGAGATCAATAATCGCGCTGCAGGCACCCTCAACTCATCTATGCTCAAAGATTTCCTCTCGCAGCCCGCCCTGGGCCTCCTGGTGAGGACCTGCCCTGAGCTGGAGGGAGGAGCGGAGCTGCTGGGGAGCCCGCCCCACCGAGTGGACGGCCCTGCAGACCTCGGCGAGAGCCCCCTCGCCTTCCTCACCAGCAACCCAGGTATGTCTGTGCAGGCTGCTGGGGACGAGTCTGAGCTGGGTTCAGCCGCGACCCGGGAAGTTTGTCAGGCAGCTTGCATGTTTCGGTGGACTCCTTTGGTCTGGCAGGTGGTGTTAAAATGTGTGATTGAGATGGGCTGATTACTACCGTGTGCTTCCTGTTGAAATTCAAAGGGGCAGGAAATGTTTTTTCTCATGGAATAACGAATCTACTTGTCACCCACGGAAAGCCTGATCATGCTTCTGCTATTGGTCATTTTGGAGAAAGGCTAGCGGTTAGAGGCCACTGTCTGTTGGCTGTGGATGGATGTGGAGACTCAGAAGTGTGGGAATCACATAAGATGCTGAGACTCTGAGTCCCACCCTGCCTTCCCTGTCACCATCCCCCAAACCACCAGCCCAGCTCTCCCTACTGCGTGGGGGAAGGACGCGAGTTGGCGTGCCCAGAGTGCAAAAGCATGCACAGCTCTTGTGTGCTCTGTTTGTCCCTTTGGCTCTTCCAACCCAAAGTCTGAACCTGAGCCCCTCAGGGGAGCCCCCTGCCCTGCTCCACTGCGCTCTTTCTCCCTTACGCCTCCCTCTGGCAACCCGGGCTCATTCTAATAGAAGTGTCTGGGATGCCACCTGCCCTTTGAAGTCTCCCTGGGACCCCACAGAGTTAGCTCCTTTCTCTGGGCCCCCGCGATCCTGCAAATGTGACTTCCATGTGGGCCTAATCATATTAAACAATTCTTACTTGCACGTGTCTTTTTTTCTCCTAAGTTTTGTTTCCTGGGGCTGTGTTCATGTTCCTCATCTTTGTCTCCCTGGCTCTTTGCACGTGGATCGGTCCACAGGTGGCCCATTCTTGTTCAGTGAGGGCGAGCAAATGAGCAGCATAGATTGCTATCGCCTGTTTCTCCACGACTGGGTGCTATGGTTCGGGTTGATTTAGTAACGGTTTTGTAATTATTTTCTCTTTTCAAAGCATGGGTTAAAAAAAAAAAAAGAGCCTTCTGGTTCAAAACTTGAGTTATCTGAGTTGTAGGTAGTTGGGTATTCTTGCCCTGCCATTGTTGTCGCTCAAATTATTTTCTGAAGCTTGGATGGTTGAGGAAGCAGAAGCCCTGTGATAGTTCATTCTTTTGTTGGGTGACTCCCTGAAGAATTTGACAAATTGAAGCCTCAGAGAATTGATCGTTCTTGGTTATTATTGACTTCCTTGGTTCATTCTATCATTGTGGTGCCCACACACCAATCAGGTTCTTTAAAAGTGGCTCTAGTGAGTTGTGTACCCTTAATAATGGGGAATTCAGACCACGAGGGCTGTTCTCTTATGTGACCACAAGATGGCAGGCTAGATCCCCTAAAACGCAGTTCACGCTTCGCTGTTTCTGTAATACGGCTTCGAATGAGACATTAGGTTAGATTATTTAAAGATTTGATAAGCTTGGACATACATGCTGTAAGCAACAGTGTGTTTTCAATTTTATTTTTCTTTTTTCTGTCTGAGCTCTTCCTCCGGGTTGTACATAAAGCAGGGGTTGGCAAACTACAACCTGCAGACCAAAACCAGCCCACTGCCTGTTTTTGCAGATAAAGTTTTGTTGGGTCAGTCATGCCCATTCGTTTACGTCTTGAGTCTGGCTGCTTTCCTACTGCGTTGGCAGAGTTGAGTAGTTGTGACAAGGACTTACTCTCTCTGACCCTGTGTAGATAAAGTTTGCTGTCTCCTAATGTACAGGGTGGTTCAAACTGCTCACAATTTGTTCCTTTAAAAGACAGTCGCTGTTAATGTTTTGGTCTACTTCTCTCTTCTTTTAAAAAGAGACTGTGTACATGGTATGTACATGTACATACGAATGGGTTTGTTTAGAAGTTTATTAAATTTTTAAATTAAAAATGCACTTGTGTATGTGTGTCTGTTTTAGAAAAATCTAAGTGTTTCTGTAAATACAATTGCTGTATCGTCTTTTCTGTGGCGGAGTTTTAACTAAACCACTGGCCTTTCCACCCTGTTACATGTCATCTCCTTCATACCAGTCACCTTTGGAAGCTGTGCGCTAAATCCACTGAACCTGCTATTGTTTACAACGCAGTAAAACTGCATCATTGGAATCATCTTTAGAATATTTATTCATCCCCTTGTTTTTTCCCAATTAAATGGTCGTCACAACTTGGAAGTGACATTTGTTAAGTATTTACTGTGCGCCAGGCATTGAGCTAGATGCTTAAAGTGTGACGATGACTATGACACAATTCTGTCCTTGAATGTACATTTTAGTGTTGTTCTTTGTGTTTTAATTGCCTCGTGCTTTCGTGTTTTGCAATGGTCAAAAGTCCTTCCAAACAAAGTCTGCCTGGTCAAGTTAGGAAATCAAACTGATTCAAGAATAAAGCATGAAAGTAAAGTTGTATTGTTATTGGTTTTCTTGTAAGGTTTCTAAATTAGCTTCAAAATTCGTAAATTCCAGAAGAATTCTCCAGTACTCTGAGCAAGTAGCAGCCCAGGGGAGAAGGCCCTCAGGCTCCCCGCCTGGGTCTCTGCCTGCCTTCTGGTTGCTTCCACTTCCTGGCTCCCCTGAGCAGTGGAAGGTAAAAGGGGAGGCAAGTAAATGGGATACAGTCACCTGAAGGATTGCTCCATGATGAGGCAGACAGAAAGCATGCACAGACAGCTGCAGTTTTAACACAACTGAGAACCTCTGTACAATGGCAGGCTGGACTGTAACCTTAGTCTAAATTTAGAAGTAACTAAAAATAAGAAACATCCTGAGTGGTAGTTTGAGGTTTGGTGCAGTGACCGTGTTAAGGTGGATGTTTGGCAACCTTGACAGAGGGCCCTGCCCTGTCTCGGGGACCCTGGGGCCCACGTGAGCACCGGCTGGTGCCCGTCTGCTGGAGGCTGGCGCAGCTGAGCCCCTGCTGTCTCGCTGGCCACAGCCTCCCTGGAGAATGATTGTGGTATGTGACCGCTTCCAAGGTAGGATGATTTCCGAACCTCTTTCTCATAGAGAGGTTTGGTTCTTCGATATGAAAGTGTCGCAGTCTAGTGACTAAGAGTAGGCTCTGGAACGATGTTCCTTGAGACTAAGTTCGTTCTGATGTTCGTTAGCTTCGTGACCATGAACAGGTCAGGCTTAATCTCTCTGTGCCCCAGTGCCCTCACCAGTAAAATGGGGATAATACCACACTCCCACCCCCCTAAGCTGTTGTGAGGATTCAATGAGTTATGAAAGTAAAGTGTTTAGAATAGTACCTGGTAAGTGCTCACTAAATGTTTTGTATCTGAAGCTAGTCTCCTATGGGGGACATGAGAGTTCTCTGCCAAATGTTGCTCCTCTTCCATCCGTTCATTTCCCTCTACTCTACCTCCTTCTGCAACAGGTGAATTGTCTGATAACTAAGCTTATGAATTATACGTTATTAGCTGGGCGTGGTGCTGTGCGCATGTAGTCCCAGCTACTCGGGAGACTAACGCAGGAGGATTGCTTGAGCCCAGGAATTTGAGGCCCCAGTGAGCTATGATCGCACCTCTCCTCTCCAGCCTGGGTGACAGAGCAAGATCTTGTCTCTCTAAAAACATGGGGAAAAAAATCACTTGCATGAATTTCACCTTGTTTATATCTTACTTTCCCAAGTGGAAAGAAATGAATTCTTTAGTGTAGACTGCTGAGGTTCATGATACACCTAGTCTGGGATGGGGTCTGGGTGTGCGTTTGTTGCAGTTGCTTGAAACTCCTTGGATGATTCTCATGTGCAGGTAGGGGTGGGACCCATGACCTTAGGTCACCAACTCTTCCTGGTTGTTGATGCTCTTTTTTTTCTACCTTGATGGTGATCCTGGTACAGACCGTCACCCATGCCAGGAAAGAGGGTTCTTGATCTCTGTGCAAGAAAGAATTCGAACGCAGGGTCACACGCAAAGCAAAGAAATGTAGTAAGGCAGTATAGGAAGAGAGAGTACACTCTCAAAGATGGTAGAGAGCAGACTGCTCCAAGAAGGAACAGTGCCCCATCTTAGGGTTAGGGTCTATCTTTTTATGCTAATCCCTAATAATACGCTAAGCTGGGGCACAGTATTCATGGGTCTTCTGGAAAAGGGGTAGAAAGTTCCTAGACCCAAGAATTCTCCCTTTTCTTACCCTTACAGGGTAACTTCCTGCAGCATTTGTAAACTGTCATAGCACTGGTAGGTGTGATTTTTACTGTGTCAGTGAAGGTAGTTCATTTAGGGACATGGTCACCTCAACAGTGTGCATGCCCCAGTTAAAGGAATTCCCCTTTTTACCTTAGGTGAAGACGTCGTGGCTAAAGTAAAGTGGCTGAAGGGTCCCTGTTGGTTACATTTATCTTAGCTACACATATCCACATTCTCTCTTATTCCATTGCTTTCTCTTTCTAACCCTGCCCTAACTGCCTGCAAGGTATCTGACTCCTGTCTCAGTGGAATGATAAGATAGTCGGATTGTTATGGTGACATGCAAACCTTCTGTAGTTTGTTGATCACAGTTTGCAGTCTTCACTGAGATTTTTGTGATGAAAATCTGTTGGGTGGTCCCGGAGTACATTCTCCATTCTCTTTTTCCTCGATGTGTTGAGGAAGCACGCTGGGTGTTGGCTCAGAGAGCCAGGGTGCTGCACAGAGAGGGCCTCTCCCAAGTCTTCTCCCTGAGACTCAGTTTCCTATCCTTGGCCATTTGCCATCCGTAAGGTGCCTGTTGAAATCTTACCAGAGCTACTTTCATCTTTTTCTTTTTCTTTTTTTTTTAAAGCATTTGTTTTTGTGCGTACTGGTAGGAAAATGGGGGAAGGATGTCTATGACAACAAGATGATTCCTTTGGTGACTGTTAGAGAAAGATCCTTGCTTGGAGTGAAGGGGGAAGCTGGCGTAGGAAGTTGCAAAACTGTGTTTGCGTGAGGTTTCCAGAAAATCTCTCTCGTGTTCTTGTGTGATTTCTTTTGAATACTGATCTCATCTAGCACTATCAACATTTGGGGCCAGACAATTCTTTGTTGTGGGGAGCTGTCCTGTGCATTGGTGTTTAGCGGTCTCCCTGAAAGCTGGTGCAAGACAGAAGCATGCACCCTCCCCCACGTACTGCCGATCACACCTACCTTCAGACGTCGCCAAATGTGCACTGGGCGGCAAAACCTCCCCCAGTTGAGAACCACTGGCCTAGTTTATTAGAAGGTACAACTGTTTCACGCAATTAGGGAAATAGTTCAGTGAACGTCTATATAGGAAGACAAAGCAAATCTAGATCTAAAATAATTTTTTAAAAAATTGTAAAGCATTTATTAAGAGAATTCCAACACAAATACTCTTTTATGGCTTTTTTTTTTTTCCTTTGTGAAACAAGGGAAGAGCTAAGAAAAAGAAATGCAATTATATAAAAGTAACAGTAGTTATGCAAAACTATAGCTTTTATGCAAGTTACAAGAATCATAGTTCAGGCGGCATCATTAGTGTCTTCCTGAGGCTCCAAATGCCTGTTTATCTGTCTTTCTTTTTAAGTTCTGTTATTAGGGCTCATGTTTATTTTATTTTTGTGGTGAATGCAGCTCTGCTGTATTGTCCCTAGAATTCTACTTGACCAGCTGGGGTGAAGCAGGGTGCCTTGGTTCGTCTTGGTATTACTGGTTTTTACAAGCAGGTGTCTTGATTTTACAATAAAAGTGCCAGAACTCTGAGGACAGAAGCTGCTTTTTATTTGAGAAATGGTTACTCTTGCAGTTGAGCTGGGAGAAAGCCGAGTGTGTGTGGCTGACACCAGGCCCGTGGCATGTTAAAGACAATGGGGGCCCATGTTGTTGGAGAGTCAGACCCCTTGATAAGCCCCGGGCGCATCTGTGTGCTGCTACGTGGGAGCTTGTGGTCTGCAGTCAGTCAGACGTCCTTCCTGGAGGAAGCAGATTGAGCAGCGTTTGTTTAACAGGAAAGGCCCCTGTGATAACCATGAAAGTCTGAGGCTCCCTGATGCAACGTGAGGAATTCAGTGCCAAGCACGGACAGCCGCTTGTGTGGGCAGGACGTGCTTCTGCGCAGTACCGGTGAAGCGTGAGCTTCTATTTTGGTCCGATGTTCCGTGGAGAGTGCCTGGAGCTTGCTGCTGAAAACCGAAGGCAGTCAGGCGGCAGCGGGGAGCAGCAAGGGAAGAGGAACTGCACAGATTTATCTTCCCGCAAACAAATATGGTGCAGGGCTTCCGACTCTCTGAAGTCTCACCGACAGATCCTCAGCAGCACATGGTCCTTGTTTGTTTGTCGATAACGCTCGGAGCCGCCGCGTGCGCCTGCAGACTGTCCGCATGCCACGCTCTGGTCACACGGCGGGTGGCCTGCTTGGCTGCCCTGCAGCGGCCGGGGTGGGGACGCGATCCGGATGACACCCGTCAAATCATGTGTGTGTGTCAAGGGGAAATGTTGTGGGGATTAAGAGCCTCAATTGTTATATTTTTAACAATCTTAATGTATCTTACATTTGACTTTCACAACAAGCTGACAGAATCAGTAACGCCTACATCTACAGTTTTCATGGGTTTTAAAATCTCTACAGGAGGCAAAAACACTGAGATTTTGTGAAATTTGGAAGGAAGTTACTATTTGCCCAGCAAATTAAAGCTGTAATGTTTTCCCGCATAGTATATGTTTAGCTCTCCCAATTTACTTGTTTGTTTGTGGCTCTATAATAGTTTTGTGGGGTTTTTTTGGCTTTGTTGGAGGGGCAGGTGTTTCTGCTGATCTTCTATGTAGTGGGGGTTTATATGGAATTCTTATAATCATATAGTAGTAAAATGACTGCAACTCAAAATCAAATCCCAGCCTAAGAATTGAATTCTAGCTAGATGTCTTTATTGGCTGCGTCTAACCTTTTTCTTGCAACACCTCCTCCTCAATCATTTTTTCCACTCGGAAATTTAAACTCAGACATGAATAAGGGCCTTTTTAATAAATCAGTGTTATAATTATCCCTCTTGGGAAGTATTTGGATTGGAAGATCTGCTTAGCACACATTGTTAACACATCGCATAAAGCAAGGATTATTTTTTTCCTCCCTTAAATTTAAATCCCACCTGGACTTGAATGAAGCCAACGTGTATGTGTCTAACCTGAGTAAATGAAAGGTGGATCTAAATGTAAACTCCCAAGAATGTGTCTGTACTGCCCCGAATCTCCTTGTTGTCTGTCCAGGTAACAGTGTGTGAGATGTACCAGTTGCAAAGGTTTTCTTAGTCACAGAGACATTGTTATGACATGGAAGTAATTTGAAAGGCAGAGACATGATTTTACCTGTTCATAACAATGAAGTTTATTTATAGCAGCTATATAGCAGCTATGGCTTATGTAGGTCCTGTTTGCAAGGGAGGCTGAGGCTTCCTCATTCTCTGGGGCTTAGTCTCTTTAGCTTCAGCCCTGATGGCTCTGCTCTGGGCACCTCCTATGTGCCCGGCAGTATGCTCAGTGCTGGGATGCAGATGGGCAAGTCGACTACCTCTGAACCTTATCTTCAGCTTTCTCCTCTCTCTGATTGTTAGCAGAGGTGTGTGTTGTGTGTTGTTTCCTGGTAAGTAAATGGGAGCAGGAACGTCCAGAACAAAGAAGATAATTCCTTCAGTATTTGTTGTTAAGGAAAAGTCTCTCGTAGTGAAGGGGAAGCTGAAGTAGGAAGTTGCAAAACTATTGTGTATGGGATTTCCAAAAATACCTCAACAATGTTGTTGTGGTGTTCAGAGAAGGCTCTGAAGTATGGGAGTGAGAACATTCCCTCTCCCACTTGAATTTCCTATTCCTGCCATGCTGGCGTCTCTCCCCAGCTTTCTTGAAGTGCACCACCGTCAATTCCTGCCTTTCTGACTTTCTTTGATCACTAAATTTCCCCAACCACTTATTGGTTAGCTACTGCTGCGTAACAAATGACCCTAAAGCAGCCATTTTATTTGCTCACTATTCTGTGGCTCAGCAGTTTGGTCTAGGCTCAGCTGGTTGGTTGTTCTGCTGTCCTTACCTAGAGTCTCTCATGTGGCTGTGTTATCTGGGCCGGATAGTTTAAGATGGATTCACTCCCAAGATTGGTGATTGGTCAGGTGGGCCTCTTCTTCCTCGGCTCTCTAATTCTCAAGAGTCTAGCTTGAGGTTTCTTTGTATGGTAGGTTCAGAATTCCAGGGGGCGTGTGGAGGGCAAGACCAGAAACTACAAAGTCACTTGAGGCCTTGGCTTAGAATTCACATATCATTACTTATGTCTCATTCTATTGGTCAAAGCAAGCCCCGAGGCCAGCACAAATTCATGGGGTGGAGAAATAAACATAAAAGTCTGTGCTTAAAGGGGTGGGAGGAACCGTCATTCTTATCTTTGCAAACTGTCTGCCACAAACTGCATTGCCTTTTCTCTTCCTAACCCATTTGATTAATTTTTAATCTTCAGTTAAGGCTAGAGAGTGTGACATAATGAGGTTAAAAAAGAATATATGCCTTACAATCAGATGTAATTCCAGTTATTGATTTGTATGATTTTTAAAATTTTAGATGTTAATATTTTGCTAGATATATGTATTGAAGGTAACTTTTCTCAGTCTGTGACATGCCTTTTTTTCATTTATGGTGCCTTTTGACAAACAAAAGATTTAATTTTAGTAAAATCTGGTCTTCAATCTTACATGGTATGTACTTTTTATATCTTGTTTAAGAAATCTTTCCCCCAAGGTAACAGACATTGTTTTCTACACATTCTTCTAAAAGATTTACAGTTCGGGTTTTCACATTCTGCTTTATACCTCCTGTGTACTGATTTTTATGAATGGTGTGAATTAGGATCCAATGTTATATTTTTCCATGTGGGTAATCTACTGTCTTAGAATAATTTATCAAATATTCTATTCTTATCTCACTGATCTGCAATGGTACATCTGCTGTGTATCACACGTCCTGATTGACAGTGGTTCGACGATTACTTTTCAACTTTATGATGGGTTTATCAGAATGCAGCCCATATAGGTTGAGGAACATCTGTGTGGTGGGGCTGTTTCTAGGCTCTCTGTTCTCTTAGCCTGTTCTGTACTGATTTATATTACTGTAATTTTATAGCGTATTTCCATATCTGGTAGGCAAAGTACCCCAATCTTGTTTTTCTTCTCTAAAATTGTTTCTGGTGTTACTGGCCTTTTTTTCTTTCATAAAAAATTGAGTTCCCATAAAAATGTTGGCAGCGCAGCGTGCGTGAATACAGATCCTCTGGCATTGCGTGAGATTTATGTTGTGGCCTAATCGATGGCCTGTTTGCATAAATTGCTAATCCTTGGGAAAAATGTATATTCACCAATTTCTTGGGAATAGGTCTGAAACACATTCATGGATCAAGCTTAATAATTACTGATGTTTACGTCTTTGTATATCCTCACGGAATCGATTGTGTCTGACATTTATAGAGCTTTCTTTACATTTGACTAATATATTTTTCAATCTTTTTAATCTTCTGTTTCTTTATGTTTAGGTTTATTGCTTGCATATAACATGCAGCTGGGGCTTTGTTTTGCATTGTTTTGTTTTTTAACTCTACACTTATTTATTTATTTATTTTTTTTTGAGACAGAGTCTCACTCTGCTGCCCGGGCTAGAGTGAGTGCCGTGGCGTCAGCCTAGCTCACAGCAACCTCAAACTCCTGGGCTCAAGTGATCCTACTGCCTCATCCTCCCAAGTAGCTGGGACTACAGGCATGCGCCACCATGCCCCGCTAATTTTTTCTATATATTTTTAGTTGTCCAATTAATTTTTTTCTACTTAGAGACGAGGTCTCGCTCTTGCTCAGGCTGGTTTCGAACTCCTGACCTTGAGCAATCTGCCCGCCTCGGCCTCCCAGAGTGCTAGGATTACAGGTGTGAGCCACCGCGCCCGGCCTAACTTTACACTTATTTAGAAGGTCCGTGTATCTTGACTTTGATTTTATTGTGTTCGATTTTTCTTGCTTGTTTTTCCTTCCCTTCCCTGCCCACTTCTGGGTTGCATTTGTAAATTCCCCTTTCAACTTATATAATCAATTTCTATTCTTTTAGTTATTGCTCTTAAAATTTTAACATGATTCTTAACATAGGCGATTTTTCATATAGCAGATAGTGTAAATTTGAACCCCAAACACCATGAGGCCCATCCTGTAGTTATAATCTCAGGAAAGAAACTTGACTTGCTCCCTCCTTGTCCTCCTACCTCAGATTATAGGCAGAATTAGACATGTTTCCTTTTTTTTTTCTTTTGCCAGTGAGTACTTTTTTCTTTTAATAGTTTTGCATCTTTTTAGACTCAGGGGTATAGTTCCTCCATGGAACCATATGAATGTGGGAGATTCAGTTCTAACTCCGTAAGTTGTACTGACCCAGGACCTGTTTTTCTGTCTTACAACTTTAAAGTTTAAAACCAAAGGCCCAGGGTCCTGCTCTTGGGATATGTGTGGATGCATTTTTGATTGTCCCAAGGACAATCAAATAGTGTTTACTGCCCAGGAGCCAGGGAGCCTAGTGCCCAGTGTACACACAAAGTGCACAATTCTTTCCCAAAAGAACTGTTCCCCTGCTAATGCCAGTGCATTCTCACCCCTTTGGGAAACACTGCTCTGGGTCTGGGGACTGGTGGCTAGGACTGCATGACATGGACACCACCCACCACCTCCTTTAGCTTCTTCATTTTTTCTCTGGGAATTTCTTGGAGCTCAAGAAGGACACTTGTCCTGTTCTATTTAGCATTTCTAAGTATTTTGTAGAAGTAGGGTTTGTTTGTTTGTTTTTTAGGATACCTGGCCCACAGTATTGTTAGAAATGAAGATCCTTTTATTTGTTTTCCCATGATTTCGTGAGCATCAGCTCTCCCTATCCCGGGTATTGTGTTAAGCAGTGGGGGCACTAAAGGGCACTAAAGGATCACGACATCTGATGGCACAGCCTGTGAACGGTACAACTACGGGAGGTCGCCATTCTGCAGGCTGGGAAGGACGCCCGTCACTTGTGTAGCCTGGCTGCCCTGGATGCAGTGCCGAGCGAGCCTGCCGTCAGAGCACTTCGCCTAGCGCTGTTGGTGCAGGGTCCCTGCACGAGCTCGTCAGCTCCTTCACGTCAGGCAGGGATGGACTCTTGCTCTTCTTTCTGGCCCCAGCACATAGCTCATTGTCCCCATACTTAATAGTCAATCACTTTTGTTTCCATAGGAGGTGACGGTGTGACATAAATGATGTCTGCCCAGTCACCCAAGCTTCCTTCTTTAACCACCACCCCCTTATGTGGCGTAATGAATAGAAGTACAAGAAAATCCAAGCACTAGAGCCGGAGCAAGGGAGGAGGGGGCAGCAGACAGAAACCTCCAAGCCGTGCAGGGTGCCGTCACTTAATTGGTGATTCATTCCAGCGAAGGGCAAGGGACTGCAGGAGGCAGCCTTGGTGCCAGGTTTGCTCAAGGTCTGCCTCCTCCCTAAGTTTCTTGGCCAACTTGGAATCTGAGTAGAAAGTGATACCAAGCAGCTTATGGCTGTGAGGGTGTCGCTGGGGTCAGGCAGCCACTTTGTGGACTGAGCTAGCTTTCGTCCAAAGTGGCAGAGGCTCCTTCTACTCCCATTTCATCTCCCTCCTGCCTTGTCTGGTGATAGTGATAGTGCCGTAGTCCACGATCCAGTGTCTGGCATATTCCAAGACAGTAGTAGTCAAACCACTGTCTTATCAGATTTGGCTAGAGAAAGGTTTTAAATGTTCTAGTTTTTCTACCCCAAGTATGGTTCATGGACTGACAGTATCGATTAGTATCACTCAGGGCTCTTGAGAGATGCAGGATCGTAGGCTCAACCCTGTAACTATTGAGTCAGAAACGGCATTTAACACGATCTCCAGGGGATCCAGATGCTCTGGACATTTGAGAAGCCTCCCGAGGAAAGGGATTCCAAGGTTCTCCTCTCAACCCACAGAACCATCAGAGTAGGTGGGCATTCAGGAAGAGTGAAAGGAAGAAAGTTGCCTGCACTATTGCACAGAATATCATGGGGAGAGTGGGTATTATAAGATGTTTATAGTTTGCCAGACATTGGGAAAAACAGACATCACAGGGTTTTTCAGGTAACGGTACGGGACAGTCAGCTATTTGTTGTGCTGCTTCTTTGTATAGTTTTTCAATTATCTTAGCAATTAATGAATTAATTCACCAATTAATTTACTAATTATAAATCAGTTAATTTATAGTATGTAAAATATATATTCTTATATTATAAATTGTGATTATCTCAGCCTGGGCTCCTATCACAAAATAGCGTAGACTGAGTGGCTTAACCAGCAGTCATTTATTTCTCACAGTTTTGGGGGCTGGGAAGTCCTAGCATCTGGGCACAGGCCTGATCCGTCCCTGATGAGGGCACTTTTCCTGGCTTGCAGATGGCCACCTTCTTACGCGTGTTCTCACATGGTGGAGAGAGAAAACGAGCTCTGGTTTTTCCCTCTTCTTCTAAGGAGCCCATGCCCATGACCTCATCTAAACTTAATTATTTCCCAAACACCCCTCCTCCAAATACTATCACGTTAGGAGGTAGGGATTCAGCATAAGAACTTAGGGGGGGTGATGGAGACACAAAGTTCAGTCCATAACAATCATTATATATTATAAAATACTTATTGTAAATTATAAAAATATAATCTAAAGTGATACTACTAGTAGTAACAACAAAAACTACCATTGCATTGAGCTAAGTAAGATGATGGACCTTGTACTTGGAGGGTCTAACAATGTATGTGCACATCATGGGCTCAACTTCTTGTCACGCCTCACTCAGGGGTGGCTTTAAGCCATTACTATCCGTGTTGACCCATACTGTCTTCTGATCGCATCTGACAGGGCACAGCCTCGGCAGCGAGCAGGGCAGTAGTGCCGAGACCGCCCCGGAGGACACCGAAGGGCCCGACTTGGAATCCTCAGATGAGACTGATCACAGCAGCAAGGTGAGAGATTTTCATTTGCACATCCCACGTCTTGAACCACTGAAGAGTCACAGCTGACGTGTCACCTTCGCAGCTGTGTGTGGTTAGAAGGCCTCTCCACGGACAAAGTGTTTTTACTTCTGAGATGCTACCAAACAGCAGGAGACGAAATCCCAATTACAGCCTTGATAACAAACCCCTGTGTGAGAATATAGGGCAGAAATCACTTGCAATGAAATGAAGTCCTTTTTCATTAATTCATGACACCACCAGACTGAGTGCTAAGTTAATGCCACAGTTTTTTATCCTATTTTCTTCTTATGTCTTTATTTGTGTACCATGAAAGAGCACCTGAAATGTGAATGATTGCATCAGCTGTGCTTTCTGGCTACCTAGGGTTTCTGTGATGAACTCCTTTTGAATTATCTGTGTTCACCTCTTGTTAAAGGTGAGCACCTTTCACATTAAAGGGAAAGAAACAATTTTTTTTATTAATTCAAATAGACTATTCTTTGATTAAACACCGTAAGGAAGTTCTTCTTCTAAATCTTTGATGCAAAGTGCTGAAATTTTTGCCCATAATTCATTGTGCTTCTCTTCCACTTCATAAAGAGTTTCATGGGTCAGTTTTCATCACAGTCTTCGAAACACAATTTAAAAACTCTGACACCTATCTCCAAAAGACACACTTCCCCCAGCATAAAAAGCAATTGCACGTGATTACATTTCTGTGCTTACGCATCTTTTTGTGTAATGTTGTTGACATTTACGTTGATCCTCCTACCTGGCTCCCATTCTTTTGCTTGGCGCTCACCAGTCACTTAACCTGAGCAAATCATATAACTTTAAAGTTTACCTTTCTTACCTCATCTGGAAAGTGTGATTCTTGCCTAGGCTTGGTCATTGGATTTTTGGGTAAGTCAAATAATACAACTATGGGAAAGCTCATTGATAATAGAAATATACTTTTCAAACGTGAACTGTTATGTACAAACCTACATTTCTGCATGTTTCCTGTCTTGTCTCCTCCTGTATTTAGATATTTCTGTAGGACGTTGTTGGGTGCACACATTTGACTCTTCAGCGTCTCATTTACACATATTTGTTTCTCCTTCAACACCGTAGGATCCTCATTCTTGGTGTCTTTCTAAGTTGGGCATGATATAAAACTTAATATTTGAAGGTAATATTAATACTTACAGACTGAAGGGCATTATCTTTTTGATTATTAATAAAAAGTAGATCAATGGAAATGCACATGTTTCCTTTAAAGCCAAAAAACAACCCAAAAACTGCTTAAAGTTACTTTTTATTTATGTGACCCTTACATTACTTTTACCCACTTTTTTGGGGGGTGGGGTGGGGGTCAGTTGCCTTCAAGAGAAACATGTATTTCTATACTAATGTAAGATATTTTGGAAGGTACTTATTAAGTTATTCTATTACAGGATCTTAAAAAATTTTAATTTTCTATTTCTAATTGTATTTAGGAAAACTCTTTTTTCCCCATATCTAAAACATTTATTTTCGAATACTTTTTAACTTGGATCATTTTTACTTCGCTGTGACAGCTCAGTGTTCTCATCTCCTTGTGGATTTTGAGAGAGGTTGTTTCCACTTTAAACACAGTGAGTCATGAGGTCATAAACAGAGTCCTCTATAATATAGGGTCTGGCAGTGTCGAGGAAGGAAGAGGCCCCGGGGCTCTGTTGACCTGTCCCATGTGTCTCTCTGACTTCATGTTTCCTTTTCCAGAAAACAAGGCGGTGAAACTCATCTGCATTAGAGAGGGTCAAATGTAGAAATAGGTGATTCTGTCACTGGGTTTTTCTCTAGAAATTCATGGTGGGCTTTCTTAAGAAGGAGAGAATTTTCTCAGAATTACTGATAATAAGTTTGGGTGATGATCTGAATATTTTTAAAGATCATACAGTAGACTGCATTCGGACCATAGGTTCATATTTCTTTAGAACACTGTGTAATTCTGTAGCCAGAAATACTTCCTAGTTTGGGTTTGATTCAGATTTTATCTTCTTTATTAGACATATTTTATTATGCAACCCAAGTTAGTTAACTGGAATAACCTGTGATGAATTAAATTTCTCATTTAGGATATTTGAAAGCAAAAGCCTTAAGTGAACAGTTCTTGGTGACTGGGTCCTATGGTGTATTGTTAATAATAAACAGATGTAACACTTATTTAATGTCTTGTATATATTAGGTACTGTTCCGTATTAACTCATCTCATCCCCATAACACTCCTGAGAGAGATACTATTATTTTCCCTATTTTATAGATGAGGATACTGGAACAGAGAGATTAAGCGACTTGCCAAAGGTCACACAGTTCTGTAGTGGCAAAACCAATATGCAAACCCAGTTTAGCTACAGGCATTGTATTGTTAATGCCTATGTTAAAACTACCTTTCGTCCAGATTATTATGGTCTGATGTTAAATACCAGGCTTCATTAAAAAAAAAGGAATTAATCTATTTATGGTGCTGTGGGCCAATTAGATATTTAGTGATTGAAACCACTGAAATATTTTCCTAATGCTTAATCTTTCTTTGTTTTTTTTTAAGTTTTAAAGTAAGAGCAAGCAAATACCTTAAGTTTCTTGATCAAGATTAAATACTTTTTTTGATGCATCTCCTTTAGCATTGTGTACTTTTTCTTGAGAATAAACTGAAAATTAATTTTTAAATTGTTAGCTGTCTCAATGTGGGGAAGGATGATTTAGCCTTGTCTGAATGCACCCGGTGCCTGAGCGTAGAAATGTAAATAAGTAGGTAAATAGAAATGAGTAATCATTTTTTATGCCGCCTGAATATGGAAGAGCTGTTGATTTTGTTGTTGTTGACTGCTTTTGCTGTGCTTTCTAAGTGAACTGTTTTGCACAATACTGGGCAGGATAAAGAGAAAGTATGTTGGAGTTCTTTGTGTTTTTCTTTTTTCTTTTTAATAGCAGTTTTTGCTGTGAATGGCCTTTTGGAGTTGAGCAAGTGGATAATTGAGCGCTTGTTGTTGAGCGGTGGTGGTACTGGAATGTCACAGCCAGGGGGCAGGGGGTGGGGCCTTCACCCCAGGGGCAGGCTAGCAGCAGCCTTTCTCTTTTGTGAGCCACCTCCTTCCTCTTGTGACTGTGGGTGACAACCTCAAAAAGCCTCATCACCACTGGCTCCTTGTTTCCCTTCTCCTAATAGAAAACTCTTGTTTCTGGAAATGAATGCTGATTAGCTCTGGGCAGTCAAGTCCGGTGTCAGGCATTCCTGGCCTCCTGGCAGCCACGATTTTGTTTTCCATGTAACAAATGTATTAGAATAATTTTCAGGACATTTCCATTCAAAAAACGACTTCTTTTTTCTTTTTAATCTGTGTTGATATTGTCTCAGAAATGTCTGCTTTTGAAACAAAGCAAAAGCGGAAAATGTGAAACTATATAAACTGTTTGAAAAAACATTTTTTTTTTTTCGGTGCCTGCTCCCGACTGGCTGAGGAATGCCTTCAAAGTTGTCAGAGCCCGGCAGGTTTAATATTCCTGTGCGGTGCGTGATGCCGGCCAATCAGCTGATCTGGGCTGCAGGGCAGAGACGCCCGCATCCCGGGGAGGCGTTTTTGTGCTTTGTTTTCCTGCCTGCCTCAGCTCCCTCTCTTTCTGGAACTTTTGTTGTTTAGCCAGGTGAAATCAAAGCATGAGTTCCGGTCCACGGCTTTGCCTTTGATAGCCTCCCAGGGAGCCCTGACGGGAAGCGGGTGCAGCTCTCAGCTGTCCTTGCTGCATTGAGATGTGGCCATAGGTTTTCATGGGAAAACCAGCATGGGACATCCATATGAGAGGATGCTCTCTTCGGAGCTGCAATGTACTTGGTGCTCTGGGAGTATTTTAAGAGACTTCTGTTTCCGTGCTGAGCACGTCAGGTGGTAGAATTAATTACCATGAGAATATATTCCTGATGATGTCTGCCCTGTGGAAAATAAAGCGCAAGCCCAGGATTGAAAACAATGACAAGTCCAGTGACTCTATATATCGGACACTTCATCTGGTGAGCGCGTTTGCTGTTTGAATTCTATCTCGCTAGCCTTGTTTATGTTGTGACTTTTCAGCTGACTTGTTCAGCCCAAAAGATGGTGATTATAACTTGTCCTATTTCTCCAAATTTTATCCTTGTCCTCTCTGGACCCCCTTGTTGATAGAGAATATATATTGTAGGATTTTTTTAGTTTTTTGGAGGGCGGGAGGATGAGCAATTGGAGTGGAGTTGAATTTGCCTAGAATCTTTACATTTATCTACTCTTTTATACTTAAATGGCAGAAAGATGTAGTCTGTAGTTTTTGTCTGATTAATTGTCACTGGGATTGTTTCCCTTCCTTTTGGTTATTGAGAGTTTGTGTTTTGTGTTATATGCATGGCGAGTCTCCCATCCCCCCATCAGATTGGGTAGTTGGGTGTTTGGCAGGCAGCTCTGGAAATAGGATGTTCCACTTGCCTCCTTCCATAAAGCTTTAGGTGTTTTGATTTGATTTTTGCTTACTGGAGGAGACAGATATAAAAGTGCTGGCTCGGAGGATGAGTTAACGGTTTAATGTCAGCCGACCTATTTGAACAGGTCTGTTCCTGTGGTAAATGTTAACTCTGTAATAAGAAAATGTGGTGGGTTAAAGGCAAGAAATAATTGAACAAAATCAAACTAAACCTTTTAATAGTAAATTATTAATCTCAGAGTCTGTTGATGATTAAATTTTGTGTCATTTAATGAAACTTAAACTTTGAGAGTGAGTGGGTCTGATTTACCCAAATAAGCCTTCTTCCCTTCTTGGAAGTTTCTTCTTTGAATTTTGTGTAAGAGGAAACTGACAAGGTGATAGAGAACTGTATGGATTATCGTGTATATAATGTCTCTGAAATTACGGAGTGCATTGTCCCCAAAAAAAGCTTAAATAAAGGCTATAAGATTTTAGGCCACTCTGGCCCCTTTTAAATCTGTGGGATGTGTTAAATCGGTCAGACTCAAAGACCAGTTTTAGAACTGTGAACTCATCTAGAGTTAGAAATTGCCTTCAGTGATTGCATAACAGGAAGAGCTTAAACAGCTGGGTGGCTTGAGTTGCTAACGTGTACTTAAAAGTCTACCCCCTCTTTTTGTACTTTCTTTTCATCTTCCACAGGGGGGAAGCGATATTATAAACACGGAGTGTCACGCTGGCCCCAGTAAAGTGGCCCATTTCCTCTTGCCCTTGTCCTCTTCTTCTCTGTATGTTGGTCGGATAATTCTTAGTCCTGACAGGGGAACAGTTCTGCCACCCTTTCACAATTTTAAACTCTCAAATGCCTGTAAGTGCTTTTTGGTTTCCAGGGTGATCGATTGCAGTCTTCCAGTGGGGAGAGGTTTGTACTTTTCCTGCTGGAGAAACCTGGTCTGTTTTTCCCTTGTGGAAGTTCTTAGCCACTTGTCCCAGATGTTGGAAGCATGGCTTGTGGGAGCATGATGAGAGCCTCCCACTGAGGCCACCTTTCTGGGCACCTGTGGCTCCAGTGCAAGTGGTGTGGGAATGACGGGAATGCCACCCAACACCCAGTGATGGGGCGGGGCTAAGCACTCAGCTCCTCCCACCTTCTACATCGTGGCTGAGCTACTTATGTAGGACCTGATGGATTTCAATGTGAAGAAGTTTGGCCACAGTGAGGGGCATTTAGAAGCTGGGCCACAATGTGTAAAAATCTCTACCTTAAAGGTATTCTAAAGAAGACCTGCATTTCATACTTCCTTCAAAGGACATTTTTGGGGTAATATTTTAATAAAACCAAGTTCTCAAACTTGATGCCATCCTTTTAAGTTGTTCCCAAGCAAAACATTGAGCCTGTAAATGAACTCCCCTGACAACATTTATATGCATTGTAACTTGTAATTGTATGGTACTTTTTATTAATAATTCTTTATTCAAATAACATGCAGTTGCCAATAAAGAGATTATATCTATTTGGACTCAGGCCCTTGTGATGTACCGAAGAGTTTGTACCTTGAGTCAGTGAACAAGGTTGCCTGGGGAGAAACCACTCTGCCCCTTGCTCAAGTTCGGAGATCACTTGCCTAAGTCTCTCCTAGGCTTAAGAATGTGTCTAATAAGAAATGGATGCCAAGGCTCTGAACTCTCCGAAGAGGACCCGAGGGAATTTTCAGGTGTCCCTTGGGATACTTAAGGTATTTCCTAATATTAATATAATCCAAGACTTGGCTCAGGGGGCGTGACAGTAACCTGGCTGTTTGTGGGTAAGGGGTGAGGTTGGGGCACGAGACGGGTGAGTTTAGGGCACTAAAGCCCCAGCCCACATTTTACTAGCTTAAGTTTCCCCCATGGGTCTACTTAAAACTAAAGATGCTAAACATTAGAAGAGATAGTGAATTTCACCCAAGCAAAGTCAGGAACCCTATTCACACTCTTAAAAGTGGAAATCTCAAAGTAGTTGTGGTGAAACAGAGGAAACGAAAACCCAAAAACTCCATTCCGTATTCTACTGAGATATAGCTGAGAATGGTATGAAGAAAAGTGTATTTTGGAATTTCCTGTTTTTGATATGTGTCAGATCTCCATGTTTATAACGTTTGTCTTTTGTGAACTCATGGGACAGACTTGGTATAATATATAAAGGCATTGATTTCACATGGGTAATTTATTTAAATGACAGAAGTTCAGGAAAGTGTACTATATCTCAACAGCAGGTCCTTGAATAATGTCATTTTTGTCTGTCATTGTTTCATTGTAATTTTCATGAGAAAAAAATTGATTTCCAGATAGGGCCTCTGTCTATGTGGAATTTGCACATTATCCCCGTGGCTTTGTGGGTTTTCTCTGGGCACTCTGGTTTCCTCCCATGTCCCAAAGATGCGCACATTAGGTTAATTGCTATGGCTGAATGGTCCCAGTCTGCGCGAGTGTGTTTGTGCCATGCACACACACCCTGCCGTGATGGAATGGTGTCTCATCCAGGGTTTGTTCTCACCTTTGCCCTGAGCTGCTGGGGTAGACTCTGGCCACCCGGGACTAGAATAAATGGGTTATAAAATGAATGAATGAATTCAAATTATTGTGAAATATTACTGAAAATTTATAAAGTATGTGATAATTATACAAATGCATGACAATAAACGATGCAATAAGAAAGTGCTCAGTGATCTTTTCATATTTGTTCTTGTTAGTTTTTGAACTGCCTGGTGGTAGGAGGTGCTTCTTATAATTTTCACTTTGGAAACATTTATTCCTTGATTTAACCTACCACCACTACAACCACCGTCACTCACTGATTTACCAAAATTTGGGTAAATAATTACCTTCTTTTTTATCTATCTTAAATGTATGCATAGCTCACATTTAATATCTTTAATATTAGAAGTGTTTTAGTATTTATTTAGAAGTTTGATGTTTTTGGGACCAGATATACGCAGTAGGAACTTAACTTGTTTATATCAATTAGCCTACAGCAATTTTGGTTTCTTTATACATCATTTACCTAAAGTTGCAGTTTCCAAGAACCTATGGACAATGATAAATGAGGACTTACTGTAATGGATTGCAGTGATGGATGTATTTGTTACAAGTAATAGTTTTGCTATTAATTTGTATGAAGGACAGACAGCTGTGGCTACAGTTGGAAAATTTTAAAAAGCATTGCATATGCAAAGGGGCCAATTATACATTTGTTGTGTTAGGGTAGGTTCCTTTGCCAGGTGCCAAATCAAAGCAACAGAGGAAAGTTTGGGATCTGATGGGGGGCAGGGTGTTTAGTTGTCAGCTGTTAACACCAGCTGTCCGTGGGATTTTTATTTTGGTGAGGGTTTTTTTCTTTCTCATATGACTATGCTATAATGAGTTGCCTAATATAGTGATCATTAGATCATCTCAAGGACAAGTGAACATTTTTGTTAAAATGGATATATCTGTTCCTTTTTAATTTTCAAGACAAAGCCCTGTTGGACTGTGTATTTAATGATGATGTTGAGTTAGTAAAAATCCTAGCATACATAACTAAATAAACCTGTTTAGTTTATTTCTACCCAAATAAGCTTTGATTAAAAACACATGGTCCCTCTTTTTTTCAGAGCCTTATTGAGATCTAATCCACAGACCATAAAAATTCAGCCCATTTTGCTAAATTTTCCCAGTCAGTCACCTAAGGGAGAATTGTCCGAGGGGATATTCAATGTCTGAAACACACAAATTCACAGAAAACATTGAATAGTGCCACTGATAGTGACTGACACCTTCTGGCATGTAGGACCGGATTTAGTGTTAGCCACAAAGCTGTGGTGAATCTAAGAGAAGTGGAAGGATAATTATGTGGATGTTGGTCCTGGCCTCTCCTCTTTCCTGTCCCGACTCTGCTGCTAATGCATGCTTGTTAAGTCCTGATTCTCTCTGTCCTCATTCCAGACTTTCTTCCCTTTTGGATTTGCTAATGAGGGACAGGCTCTTTAAAGTGAGCGACTGTCCTCTGTGTTTAAAATTGCCCCATGGAACACACTTGGTTTTAGCTTTTCTGCCCTACATAAAATGCCAGCCTTGACTTTCAGCTCTGTGCACCAACTGTTCTGTTGGGGAGGGTGTTCTTCTGTTCTTCCCTGGTAAGTGGGTGATGGAAGAAGTAATTATTTATTTGCACTAGTATTTATTGGAAATAAGTAGGGTTGAATTCAATAGGAGCAGAAGAGTATGAGAAAGCAGCCACTACCTTCAAGGAGATATCCATGAAACGTTTCTAGAGTGGTGCATTGGAACAAACATTAATGAACTAGATTTTTGTGCTACAAAATAGCCTCCGGAACAATCCCATAGAGAGTTTTAAAAATATGGATATCTGTACATCCCACCCCAAAGATTCTGATTAAATTGATCTGGGGTGCGCATAGAGCATTGGGATGTTTCAAAGCTCCCCAGGTGATTCCAATATGCAGCCAAGGTGGAGAACTACCTTGGCTCATGGGTTTTTCAGCAACCTATACTTTGGAAAACTGTTTTGCATAGCTTGAAGAGTTGGAATTTTAGAATCCTAGAATCCTGAATTTCAAATGGATGACGGATTCTTGTGCAGACTTTATGGCCTGCACCTGATTCATCCCAGGTGGAGGTTAGGTGGAGACTGGGATTTCCCACTGAGGCCTGTTTCACGGCTAACTCTCTTATTCTTGGAGGGGAGCCATATCTTTTTGCCTTTGGAGAAGCTGGAGAGATAGAAACTTTCTTTTTTTTTTTTTAATGTGTGGGTATCTGTCAATTTTAAACAGAGACAGGAAGAGTCTTAGCTTGTAAAATCATCCTTGTAACATTGTGAAGTAAGAAGACAGTGTACCCTTATTTCAGAAACAAAAACATAGTGGTATCTATCAAAAAAAAAAAAGAAGATAGTGTACTGAACTGAGAGTCTGATGATTAATTATGGGTGAAATGCAGTTAACTTCTGTGTCTCCTGATTTATCAGCTTCTTGCACAGTGGTTAAGAACCAGACTACCTGGTTCAAATCCCAGCTCTGCCACTTCCGTGCTGGGTCATCTTGGATGAATTACTTAACCCCTCTGGGCCTCCATTGTCCTAACTGTTAAATGGAAGTGATAATAGCTCTGACCACCTAGGAGGATAAAATGCATCAGGCTGGTGCTTGACATGCGGCTGAGCACTCAGTACCTGTTGGCAATTGTTATTATGATTGTTTTGAGCATGTGAGGAGCTCTCGTCTGTGTGGAGCAGTTTGGGGAAACACGAGATGTCATTCCTGTGTGACAGTTCGTTAACCAGCAAGAACACCTCCAGGAGGGACAGGTTTCAGACCCGTCTCTCTAATGAGGGATAACGACCTCTGCCTTCCCTTTTCCCCTGTGCTCTGAAGAGTACAGAACAGGTGGCCGCATTTTGCCGCAGCTTGCATGAGATGAACCCCTCTGACCAGAGCCCGTCTCCTCAGGACTCCACGGGGCCTCAGCTGGCCACCATGAGACAGCTGTCGGATGCAGATAAGCTGCGCAAGGTGATCTGCGAGCTCCTGGAGACGGAGCGCACCTATGTGAAAGTACGTCTGTCTTCTCCCCGCACCCCCGTCCTCGCGGGGCCTTCTCTGCCTCTGCTTCTGGAAGGAACGAAGTTGGTGTGTCGCTACTGTTTTTGACCAACAACCAAGTCACATTGTGTAATGAGTATCTTGGTCTCTCCTGAAATTTAACCTTCACTCTGAATGTTAAAATCTCCTTTTGAATTTTAAGGAAGCCTCTCAATTCTTACAGCAGTTCAGTGATGTATATATCAATGAGAGAAACGAGCTGGTGAATATTTAAGTGATCCCTCTGACCTTTGTAAATATGTTGTTGAGCTAATATTAGAACTGAATTGAAAACTTGAGAGTATTATCTTCATCATCTGAGTCTAGGCAGAAGGGTGTTGAGTCTGTTGTCTTTGCATTATCACTTGTTCTGACATCCAGTTATATTCCCCATGTGACAGCAGTGTGATCTGTTTAATTGTCTATATTTTAGTCTTTAAATCTGGGGTTAGCAAATTATGACCCTCGGGCCACATCCAACCTGCTGCCTGTTTGTGCCAATAAAGTTTTATTAGAACACAGCCACGCTCGTTCCTTTATGTATTATCTGTGCCTGCTTTTGTACGACGACGACGGCAGTTAAGGAGTTACAACATAAACCACATGGCCTGCAGAGCCTCCGATGTTTACAGAAAAGGTTGGCTCACTCCTGCTTTAATGGGCCTAAATGACCTAATGTCTATACTGTTAGCATTTGGGACATGATCTATTTGTTCTCCTTTAGATTCTTTATAGACTTTAAGGTGTGCTAATGACGTATCCTTTCAACCTTTAGGACTTAAACTGTCTCATGGAGAGGTACCTGAAACCGCTTCAAAAAGAAACTTTTCTCACGCAAGATGAGGTATGGTGGAAATTGTCTTCACTTTGTGAGGGTCACCCTGCAGTTTGACTTGTTGGTAAAAAGGAAAAAATGGCAAGCACACATCACACTGAAAGCCTTTTGAATTCATTCAGTTGTAATAAATAGGTCAGGTTATTGCCTGTTAAGCCATGGTGTGTACATGGGGAGTAAGGAGCTGCCCCGCCCTCTGGTAGTGGGATCATTATCTTAATTGATAAGAATTGATAAAAGAACTTTGTAATCAGATGCAAATAAAGTTTCTGAAGAATATTGAAATAGGTGGTAGATTAAATTCTGCTTTATTTTCCAGCTTGATGTGCTCTTTGGAAATTTAACTGAAATGGTAGAATTCCAAGTAGAATTCCTTAAAACTCTAGAAGATGGGGTGAGACTGGTACCTGATTTGGAAAAGCTTGAGAAAGTCGACCAATTCAAGGTGAGTCTCATCTTCAAATAGTGCAAAGCTGCCTCCCAGTGGCACGGTGGATTATCCTGTGGGTCAAGTGGAATGCCCTGGTAGCACATTGTGGAGGCTCTATGGTCTCCTTGGTTCCTTCTCGTGCTTATGGTGTTGATGTCTTCGTTGGACTGCCACAGGGGGTCAGTTCCTTAACGGAATCAGAGAGGTGCAGTGTGTGTGGTCTTGCTGGTCTGGCGAAGGGAAAACCAGTGCCATCAACTTGCACTAAACTGGTGCAGCTGCTGGTTTTCACTCGGGAAGATGTACCAACCTTGACCTTTCGTTCAGTTTGCAAGGGGGACTTTAATACTTTAGCTGTTAGCAAATTAAAATCGCACCCTCGTCTCCCAGTAAACAAATTAATTATTCTGTTCTGGGAAACATTGCTTAATGGAAATGCTTATCATTATCCGGGAGGAAGACAATCTTCCAGCACACAGTGTCCTTGCAAGCCTAATGAGGATTTATGGCTACTACCTTAGTAAGGATGCATATGGCTTAATTCCTCTTCCCTAGTTGGCTTTCTTTTACTGCAGAGATTTCCTGTGCTGTATCTCCAGTTGGCACAACTCATCGATTTATGTCTTGGCTTATGTGTCACCCATGTATTATTAATTGAGGTATAATTGGCAAACAATATACCACACATATTTAAAGTGTACAGTGTGAATTTTCTTGCTCTCTCTCTCACACACACACATACCTGTGAAACCATCACCACAATCGGGACAATGAACATAATTACCACCCCTGGATGATTAGGGAAGTCTTTTCCTGCCCCTGTGTGATTTCTCTCTCCTGCGTCTTGCTGCCTGTCCCTCACCCCCGCAAGCTCTGCTTTCGGTTACCATGGGTAGGTGTGCATTCTGGAATTGTACGTAGCTGGATTCCTACATGTACCCTTTTTTCTATGCGGCTGCTTTCACTCTGGGTCGTTTACATTGGGAGCCATCGGTATTGGTGCATTTATCAACAGCTCATCCCTTTTTATTGCTGAGTAGTCTTTCATCGTGTAGCCAGACTCCACTGTTACCCTTTCACCTTTGTTGGGTATTTGAGTTGCTTCCCGTTTTTAGCAATTGCAAATAAAGCTGCTATGAACATTTGCACCCAAGCTTTAGGGTGAATATATGCTTTCATTTCTCTCAAGTACCTAGGAGTTGGAATGTTTGGGTCATAGGGTAAGCGTGTGTTTCACTTTTTAAGAAACTGCCAAACTGTCTTCCAAGGTGGTTATCCCATTGTTCCTCCTCACTTTTCTGATAAGGTCATGATCACTATTTTTAATTTTAGCCATTCTAACAGGTATGTAGTAGCCCCTCATTGTGGTTCTGATTTTAATTTCCCTAATGACTTATGATAATGAGCATCTTTTTATGTGCTTATTTGCCTTTAGTACGTCCTCTTTGGTGAAGTGTTTTTTCAAATCATTTGCCCACTTATTTTACTGGGTTGTTTCCTTGCATTGCGTTTTGAGAATTCTTTGTATATTCTGAATATAAGTCCTGTATTAAGTATAGGATTTATAAATATCTCCTTGCAGTCTCAGGCTTGTCTTTTCATTTTCTTGATAGTATCCCTCAAAAGGCAGAAGTTTTTAGTTGCAATTAATACAGTTTTTCAAATTTTTTCTTTTTGGATCATACTTTTGGCATCGTGTCTATGAAATCTTTGCCTAAACCAGGATCATAAAGATTTTTCCTGTTTTCTTTTAGATGTTTTGTAGTTTGGGGATTTACATTTGGCCTCTGATCTATTTTGACTTAAATTTGGTAAGAATTAGGCAAAGAATTTCTAGATACCCTTTACCTGGGCTCCCCAAATGTTAACATCGGAGTATATTTGCTTTATATTTTTTCTCCCTCTCCTGTATGTATGTATACGTGTGTGTATATGTGTATATAAAATATTTTCTTTGTAAACTATTTAAGAGTAAGTTGTAGCATAATACCCCTTTAACCCTAAATACTTCCTATAGTTCATTTTTGTGTTCAAAAATTGCTTGACTTAGCTCATTTTCTCCCTTCTTCATGGTGGTTATGCCGTCCATTTGAAATAGTTTGGTTCATTGTCTCTGTTTGTAATGATACCTATTTTCTAGATTGATAAGTTAATAATTTAGGTGGTAGAACACATGATATAGGCAAGTAGTCTGTCAGTAAATCAAAAATTGTGGAGCATAGTAACAATAGATATACTTTAAAACACTTTGTTTTAACATACAATGTCTAACATTCATTGTAGGCATTTATACATCTATTGCTGGCTGGTTGAGTTTAGGTGCAGTTAATCACTTAAAGGATTAACAGGAAGGAGATTTTGGTTAACAGAACTTTGATATAACATGAGCATATTGTGAGCAGTGTTATTTTTAGGGAGGGATTGTTCCATTGATTCTTTTAGCTACAGGTGGAACATCTCAAATCTGGAAATCTGAAATCTGAACTGCTCAAAAATCTGTAACTTTTTGAGTGTCAGCATGATGCCCAAAGGAAATGCTCCTCCGTTGGGATTTCAGATTTTCGGATTTGGGATGTTCGACTAGCAAGTACAATGCAAATATT
Organism: Lepilemur septentrionalis; assembly: GCA_963573855.1. NCBI lineage: Eukaryota > Metazoa > Chordata > Mammalia > Primates > Lepilemuridae > Lepilemur > Lepilemur septentrionalis. Next base: position 50,541 of record CAUYMX010046025.1, read on the forward strand.
CCAAAATCTGAAAAAATCTGAAATCCGAAACGATTCTGGTCCCAGGCATTTTGGATCAGGGATACTCAAGCAGTACTTCCACACCAAACAGCCACTCTTCTAAATTCCATTTAAGCGGGGCCCTCTTCCCAGACCTTCCCTTTGCTGTTTATGAGATAATCTGATAATCTCCATTCTCTCCAGTTCTTCTGAGTCCGTTTCTGGACAGTCACTGTTTGCTCTTAAACCTGTTGCTGTTGGTTTTCACAGTTGCTGTTCTGTTTTAATCCTGATTGTTTACTTGGCCGCAAATATAAAATCTTGTTAGAATGTTCAGACCTGTGTTGCATAGAACGCTGGTCTCAAGGCAGTATCAGAAAGAAATAATTCTGAGGTCAAATAAGTTTTGATAAAAATTTCCACTTGGAAATCTCCACTTTGCAACACACACCAGCTACAAGAAGAGAAACCTTGAGGAACTAGAGTCCTTGTTGGGGGAAGTGTAGTCTTTGTGTGTAAACTCCTCATATTTGTGTGCACTGTGTGTGTGCCCTGAGGTCAGTGTTTAAAGCCGGAATAATAAAATGTTTTGTATTAATGCCTTAATGTTTTATGTATGGTTACTGTAACTGTAAGTGCTTAATAAATGTCAAATTAAAAAAATGAATGACTTTAAGACGGCTAAAGAGGGAGGTTACATTTATAGCATTTTCTTCCACAACTTGTCTTATTTAATTCTTGAGTGTGGCTGGAAGGATAACCACAGCTCACAGAGACGGATGGATCTTGCCAATGCCCTCTCAGCCACGGGGTAGGGGCTGTGGAGCGCTTTACAAGTAAAACATGTAGGAAGAGAATGTAGGCCTCTGATGATCAATTGTGAGTGGTTTAAAAATTATTTTTTGTTATTATAGTAGACAAACTATCCGAATTCTCTGTGTTGTTCATTAGATAAGTTGCACTTCGGGGAACCCAGTTTATCACTCAAGTCCAAAACCTCATTTCTTTGCTTGGAACCAAACTTTTAATTTAAGCCTAAATAAGCAAAGCCTCTCTCTGAGCAAGACTAGATCAGTGTGAAACTCATAGAGGAAATTTTTTTGAGGCCTCTTTCATATATATTATATATAAGATATTATATATAAGATATAAGATATTCATATTATATATAAGATTATATGCCATATATAAAGTATTATGTACCATATATAAGATATTGTATATAATATATAAGATATATATCATATGTAAGATATTATGTATTATATGTGGGATATTTTATATGTAATATATAAGATATTTTATATATATAAAATGTATGAGACTAAAAGTATCCCGCCCAGGCATATTAAAGTCCTGCTGGGGAAGGCCTCCACCTGGGTCAGGGCGTACAGGCGGTGGGGGGGGCCAATACCTAATTTCCATAGTTGAGTGTGTTCTTTTCCCATTGCTTATGTTCTTACCTGCTCCCTGCTGGCGGAGAGGGTGTGGATTTGGAGAGTGTGGAGAGTAGTGATCAGAGAAACATGTTTTCCATTTCGGAGAGTGTGAGCATTTCCTGCGTTTATTTGGTTTGTCACTTCTGTCTCTCAAGAGGAGCTCATGAGAGAATTGAGGAGATTTCTGCCTTTTCCAAAACATGTGTTTTCTCATCAACATTCAAACATCCCAGATAGGTTGTTAAAAGACACAGACCTGGAAAACCAGGGACGTCACCACGGTAAATACTGAGAAGACAAAACCCAACATCTGTTACACAAATCCGTATGCCCACATACTTTCTGGTGGTCCATTTTAGGGCATTAGTGAGCAGAGAAAGGCTCTGGCGGGCTTGGGTGATGCTGATCTGTGGGGCGGGCCAGGAAGATGTGAGCTCCTGCTAATATTTCCAGATGAGGGAGAAAACCAACCAACCATGCTTTTTCTCGTTAAATCCAGAAAGTGCTGTTCTCTCTGGGGGGATCCTTTCTGTACTACGCCGACCGCTTCAAGCTCTACAGTGCCTTCTGCGCCAGCCACACAAAAGTTCCCAAGGTCCTGGTGAAAGGTAAGGCCTCTGGCTGGGTGGCAGGTGGGTGTGTCACTTACCAGTTCACGTTTGTGTGGCAGACTGTGGTTGGGGACTTTTGGACAGCGTCATTGATGTACCAGATAGGTATTTCAACAAGACTCAGTATAGGTACTGAGAAATGAAATGCAGTCATATCTTGAATCAATAGTTTTGTCAGTTTCCATGGCAGATTCTGGGCCAGAACCAATGGGTCATTTTGCAGTCATGTAAGAACACAGGCGGTTTAGAAATTCCCTGCGTTTTTCCTATTTTTCATTAATCGCTGTCATAACCCACCACACTTCCTAACAGTAAGTCCTCGCTTAACACTGTCTGTGGGTTCTTGGAAACCGCAACTTCAAGCGGTACGTCGTCATACAGCAGGGCCTCGACTTCTGTTGTTTTGTTGTGATGTTGATGAGAAAAAGAATTAGTTTCGTTATGTGTCATTTTGCTTAAAGTCATAGTTTCCAAGAGCTCATCGACAATGTTAAGTAAAGACTTACTGTATACCTTTTTGTGGAATTTCATCCTTCCTTCACCTACTTTTATTCCTGAAAGTGTGATAACAGCTACCAAAATTACCTCTAAAGCTGCTTCAGTTATTCCCCAAAATTGCCCCAGTTGCAGTTATTTTTGTGCAGAACAAAGTAGAATTTTTACACTGGCAAGCTGCTTTTCTTAAGTGTTCCGAGAAGAAGATGGAACATTCTGAGAATCTCCAGAAAAGGTAGTTGTGTTTCCATAGTTCTGTGGTGTAGTAGTTGGTGATGGCAAAGCGTTAAAGAGACATTCTCTTGGCAAACCAAAGAACCAATAGAAAATTTGATTTCAGAGAATCTCTAGAAATCAGACTGCTGTTCCTTAATACTTCCCTGTCGCTGCCAAGTAAACAGCTGCTGATCAAGTCCCTGGATGTGTAAATAATGTACGTGTGCTGTGTTTATGTTTGCTGCCAAAGAGAACTAGTTGGAATTAATTTAAAACCTATTGCAGGAAATATTAGTACAATACGAGTATCTGGATAACAAAAGAGCCTGACCCAGATAAAGACAGACTTCGTGGTAGTGGTAGTCTATACAACAGCGTTCTAGCGGATTCCAAAACTTTCGGGAATTTCTGGGAATTTTCCTTGTCATGCTGTCTGATCTTTGCCATGTGCTGTATTGGTCATAGAGTTGTGTGTGTGTATATGTGTGTGTGTTTATTTAAATATTTTTATGGAATGCTAATTATTGTGAGATTGTTAAAGTGACAGTTTTAGAGTGCTTTGTCCTACAGAGAAATTATATACCCCTAATGGTCCTCAGAGCAATTTGTGTTATTTTTAATCACTCAATTAGATTAAATTCTGCCCCCGTGGATTTTTCTTAATTCAATAACATTATTTTTGCACCTGAAAAACATTACGGTATCTTTCAAAACTACCCCTTGAAACGGTATGACCCACATTTTTCTAATTGTGAAATGAGCCAAGAGGGTGAAGAGAGAGAGCTCTTTGAGAACAACAGAAGTACCTGTCTGTGGTTCCTACAGACTCACGGCCAGGTTGCATAGGGGTGGTGCTCCTCTACCACAACAGGTGCTGTGAACCGGGCCTTGTGTTCTGATATGCAATGCAGTTGGTGGGTTAAATACCTACAGCCGTATTTTTAGATTTAGGGATTTTTTTTGTGGGGAGGGTTCCTAGGCCCCTTCTAGACATGGTCCAAGACTGAGGATGCCCTAAGAAAGCCATAGCTTCCTTGTGCACAGGCCCCGGCCTGGGCTGGCTTCCCTGGCACCTGGGCCAGTTGGTCACTTACTCCCAGTGTCCCTTCTCTCCAGGGATTTGTTCTTTGCAAAGAGGAGAAGTGATGCTAATCCAAAGAGTTTGATCCTCTTAATGGCACTTAAAAGGGGTGAAAAGATTGTGGTCTCATGAGGTACCTTCCCCCATGGTGGCTGTTTTTCTTAATTGAATAAAGACAGAAGAATCACTTCACAGTTTCATGACACCCTTTTGCCTTAGCTCACACTCTTAACCACTGGGGATGGAAATACATTTTTATCAGAAGTGTAAATAGTAATAAAATATATGCTCATTGGGGTTTTCTGAGGGGGAGAGGGAGGCTATTTATTTATTGGAGGAATTTTTGAGTTCCTGTGACATGCTGGGTGCTGTTAGGAAAAGTATCAAGCCATTGGAGTGCTGTTCTAACTTCCAGTGGGCACAAGGTGTCCAGATGAATACTTATGCTTATGTTCACATGTTGATTATGTTCACATGCTGGTTCATCATAAAGGATGCAGCTCAGAAATAGCCAAATGGGAGAGAAACAAGGGCAAGGTATGGGGGAGGGTGTTTGTAGAGCTCCTGTGCCACCTGGAACGTGCCATCCTCCTGCACCTCCATGTGCCACAGCCTGGAAGCTCTACATGACTGCTGTTAAGTTGCTTGGATGTGTGGTCCTTTCTGCTTCCTGTATTTCGCTCCCCCTCTGCCCCCCACACCCCGAATTCCTTTGCACTCAGAAGGCATTAGTCATGTCTTCCTGCTCTTCCACTGGCGGGTACCTCTGCTTGTCGAGGGTCCCACGACTCCCCAGGCTGCTCTCTGAACCAGCTGAGACCCAGATGAGAGCAAGGCTGGGGAGGAAAGTGCTGCCTGAGCTGTATCCGTCAGATCCCGCCCTGCAGACGCTAACAGGTGGTAGCGCCCAGTTGTCATTGAACAGGTCACTGCGGGAGATCCAGCCTCACCCTACTTAATCAGAGCTGCAGGGAGCTGCTGCTTCTGTGTTTTCTTGCATTTTGTTCAAAGGAGGTGTTAGCAGCAGTGAAATGCTTGAAAGATTAGGAAAACCAGGGTAAGGAGTGTTCAAAATGTAGGTTTTATCATTATTCAACTATAGCGAGGCCAGCAGATCAGGTCACGGTCCCCAAGAGAAGGGGGCACTCCGTGCCACATGGGGCCACATGGGGAGGTAGCAGGGGTATTCAGGAGGCAGAGAAGCGAGAGGAAAATGTGGCCAAGAGCCTTTCTTGTGGCTTCTGAGGGAAGGAATGGGTGAGGCTGGGTGAGCAGGCTCAGCGTTGGCTGGTTGGAGTGATTTCGTCAGGCTCTGGGATGGGTGGAGTAGAGGCCGAGTTGTGTGACACCTGCCCGGCATCTGGGGCAGGGAACAGTGGCACAGCGTGGAAGAGCCTCACGCAGGAGGCGGCAGGGTGTGCGGACTCTGAAGGCACGTTTGCTGAAGAGGCCTTTACTATCTCCAGGACTTGGCCAGCCCCCAGAGGGGCAGTCTCCCAGGTCACTAAGATGCCAGCTGTCAAAACATCAGAGTAAAAAGACATGCTTCCCGTAAGGGGGATAAACAGCAGCCGCTGAAAACGCAGGTGTCTCCAACTTACAAACTCTGTGATCCTTTAACTCATCAGGCCTTTCCCCGCCCCCGCAAATACACAAATAATAAATTCCACCTACAGCCCCTTCTCATCGTTCTTCTGTGTCCCTCGCCACTTTCCCTCTTCCTGAAACCCCTTCTCTGCTCAGTCCTGCAGAAAGGCACCTCGGAGTAATTGAGTAAGGACGGGCAGTGGTGAGGAGGGAGCCACCTGGGCGTTCCACCCTGACGGCCTGTGTTTAACCCTCGCAGCCAGGACAGACACGGCTTTCAAGGCGTTCCTGGATGCCCAGAACCCGAAGCAGCAGCACTCGTCCACGCTGGAGTCTTACCTCATCAAGCCCATCCAGAGGATTCTCAAGTACCCGCTTCTGCTCAAGGAGCTGTTTGCCCTGACGGACGCAGACAGCGAGGAGCACTACCACCTGGACGGTAAGCCACGCCCCCACCCCGGACCGCCCCGGGGCCCGCAGCTCCCCGCGCCTCTCAATCGCCTCGTTTCATGGCTTGTTTTCTGCTAGTGGCCATCAAGACCATGAACAAGGTCGCCAGTCACATCAATGAGATGCAGAAAATCCATGAAGAATTTGGGGCCGTGTTTGACCAGCTGATTGCCGAACAGACTGGCGAGAAAAAAGAGGTAAGGACCCTCGTCTCCTCCGGACACCTGTCAGGAAAGCCCGGTTTGCATTTGCTTCTTTGTAAAGGTGTTAACTGTAAGTAAAGTAGTTACGATGGTGCTGTTTTCCTTGTCGGCTGCTCTGTCCTTTATCCAAGGCTGCGATGTGAATGTTCTTCCTCAGCTGGACTGTTCCTGGTACTCGCCTCTTCGCCCTTGGGATCTCTGGGTCTAGTCTGGGTTAAACATGAGAGTGAACTTCCATTACCACAATCCGGGCTGTTTCGATGAGCATCATTAAAGGCCGAGGTTATGTCTCCAGAGATTAGAATAACATCTGGCATGTTTGTTGAATGAATGCAAGTTTCAAATGACTCTGGATCATTCTTCTTTTAAGTCTGCTCAAAAACCTGCTTGGAAGAAGCAGGGATAGGAGCAGATACACCTGGGAAAAGACTTAGAGTGAACTGAAAGTTGTGCCTGAGTCATTGAAGCACTTACGTGAATCAAAATGCCGGTAAGATGATAAGACTGAGATGAATTTAGGGATAGACGGTACGTAGCCATGTTCATCAACGCCTCGTACACCCAGATTCAACGACTGTATTGTGCTCACTTTTGCTTTCTACCCTGAAACAAAGACAAAGAAAAGCTCAGAGGAAACCGTGACTAGCAGCAGGGTTAAAAGCAAAGGGGGTGGGACAAAGTTTGGTTGTTTAGTCTAGACTAGAGAAAGCACCTTATCTCCGGAGGTATGAAGGGTTATTATCCTGGGTCATTTTATGCCCTCAGTGCAGCAAAACAAGTTTTCAGACTATTAAAAAATATAATTTTCAGAAAGAGGTCAAAGTCATGACATCCCATTAGAGATGTAAAAATAAACACGTGTTAAGGCATTTATTGTACTCATAAGACGTGGGGGACCCAGGCAGGTGTTGTAAAGGTTTGTTGGAAAAGTCAAAATCACACAGATTTATATATGGAGTGAAAAAAAAATGTTGAGATGAATTTAAATAAAGACAAACTGTTAATAGTGTTTCCACAGCTGGAGGAAATCAACTAGGTGAGCACCAGACTGGACAGAATTTACACATCTGTCTGTTACCTGCACCTTACACAGAGTTGCCAAGGAGCTCAAAGACACTGTTCAGGGTTAGGCTCTATAGCCTGGTACTGCAGGAAGGTCTGCTGCAGAGAATGTGTAGTTTTCAACTGAAATCCAATATTTTTCCTATGTAATATTACAAGCAGAGCATATGAATGTTCTCAGCCTACATGGCAGATAATTTAATCTATCAGAATATAGAAAAGATAGAAACTGCTACCCTGGATTTAATTCTTACTTTCTTATAAAACTTTCACCATGAGGAAAAAAATTATGCTTATTAGAGAAAAGGGCAAAATGTATAAAAAGGCAAGAAGTAACCTCTACAGTCACAAAACACAGAACTTACCCCTCTTAATGTTTTGGTGTTGATTTTGATTTTTAAAAATGAATGTATGTATTTAAATAGTTATGTTTTAAAAGTAATTTCATACCTTGATTTTTTTATATTGACCACAGAATTTTCATGTTATTTTAAATTATTGTGTAATATTTCATTGTGTGGCTAAACAATGGTTTACTTACTTCCTATCTTTAGGCAGTTCTCTTGGCTTTATTTATTGACTACTTTGAATAATATTGTAAATATTTTTGATCATAAGACTCTACCCCACTCTATATTTTAGTTTGTTTCATTCTGAGAGAAGTGGATTTTACTGGGTTATGGAAATAAACATTTTCTTTTCTTTTTCTGAGACAGGGTCTTCCTCTGTCACTTGGGCTAAAGTACAGTGGCATCATCATAGCTCATTGCAACCTCAAGCTCCCGGGCTCAATGGATCCTCCTACCTCAGCCTCCCAAACAGCTGGGATTACAAGCGCACGCCACCATATCTAGCTAACTTTTGTATTTTTTGTAGAGACGGGGTCTTGCTCTTGCTTAGGCTGGTCTTGAGCTCCTGGCCTCAAGCAATCTCCTGCCTCAGTCTCCCAGAGTGCTAGGATTACAGGTGTGAGCTGCTGTGCCTGGTCCAAATAAACACTTTCATTATATTTTCTTTATATGCCAAATTAATTTCTTGATTTGAATGACCTTAGGAGCAAATGGCCATGATGCTAAAGACTAGAAGGTGATTTAGATAATGGATTGCAAAGAATGTAGGGAAAATGGCGGATATGATCAAAAGTCAATGACTATAAAAGGGAATATGGTTTAGGTGAAACTGGAAGTTTTTTAAGGTGAAATTCTTACAATCAAGTAAGAAATCATTCTAGTGAGGAAAAAAGAGATAAACGGCTATACAAAGTATTTTTCATGAGCTGAGAGGATAAAAAGAAATGTGTAAAAGTTGGAAGGAGGGGGTACATGACTGAATACTAGTATTGAAGAGTAGGAAAATCCTGTTCTTATCAGAAGGTCCAAAGCCAGAAAAACTAAGCCTTGGAAAAGATGCCAAAGGGAGCAAGAACAGAATGTGATTTAGCAGGGTAAGGACATACAAGCAGGAAATAGGCCCCAGTGGGTATCAATTACTCAAAGGTAATTGATTACTGAAGAAGAAACACTCAAGCCCTGTTTGATCTTTTTCCTCCATTGGGGAGAATGGTCTTCAAACCGGAAAGGAGGTTCGATTCCACAAGAATAAAACCATAGGGAGAATGAGTCCTGGGGAAATAGTACGGTCTATGCCAAGATCAATAACAGTTCTACACCGCCACATGCGGCAGTATATTGGAACAACTGTAGAGACGCAGGCAGGGGATTGTGGAGGTGCACAGATTATGTGCTGATTTTCACAAAGGTGATTCCTGATCCTTGTAGTTCCCTTTTCATGGCAGTGTGTGGCAAAGACCTAGAAAGGATTTGTGAACAGAAATAGGAAGATTTATTAGTATCTGCTGGTAATAGCAGGTTTGTAGTGAAATGGTCACATTCTGGGGACATAGGATATCTGAATCCTGTCTTCAGCCAACTTTCTGTGGGATATCTGTGAAGACAAATATGTTCACAGAGAACAAAGCTGTCAAAGAAACTTTTTTTTTTTTCCTTTTAATGAAGCAGGGCCTTGAACTTCCTGCCCCGTACTAAGGAGTTGGGCTGAACCACATAGAGCATCCCTTTTGCTTAGGTAGAAGGAAGGAAAAGGCCTTCAAGAGCCTGGCTCAGTAGGGCATCACAATCCTTAGTAAGGTAGAGGCCTCCTAGCAGAACTCCTTCTTGGGGTTTGGGAGGAAGATTCTGAGGGGGGCCAGTAGAAGCCCAAGGAAGAGGCTGTGGCCAGTGGGAGCAGCTCTGACCCCCTCTTGACACGCCATGTGGAAACTTATCAAGAGAGAAACCATGTCCCCAGGTACTGTATCAGCCCATAAAGTCTCAGTGGTTTGCTACAGCAAATATTTATTTTATATGTGGGTGTGTAGGTCGACTCAGTTTTGGCTTCTCTTGGTGAGCTCCCGGCCTGAGGGCTCAGGTGTACTCCCTGTCCCTTTCTGCCAGGGTTGAGGCTGAAGAGCAGAGGCTGTCTTGGGCTAGCCCTTCCCATGGCTGGAAGGTGGATGCTCAAGAGGGCTGGTGGAAACTTGTTATGCCACGTCCCCTGCCCAAGCCACATGGCCATGCCCCAAATCATATAGGCAGGGGTGTATACTCGGCCTAGTCTAGTGGGAGGTGCTGGAAAATCACATGGCAGAAGGTGCAGACATGTAATTCCACTGGAAGAAGTGGGGTTTGGAGAGTCTACCATAGTGACCTTTGATTACTTTTGAAGACATGCCCCCTGAGGCTGGGGCCCAGTGTACTATCTGGGAACTTGACTTATGTATACAACGACTCTTTCATGTGGGTGTTTGCTGTGCCTGTGGGTGGTGGAGACTGCACAGTTCCCTTGGCTGATGTTATCTTGGGGGTTTGGCTAGTTACCTAATATCTATAAACAAAGTAATATGATGGCTTACAGATTGCTTTAACCCCTGGTTGTACTAATAGTAAGATAGCTCAGTAGTAACTACAGTAATTGCAATAATCACAGTAATACCTATGTGTGCTGTGCTGACGGAGCCATATCGCTAGCCCCGGAGCCTGTCTCAGTGGCTCAAGAAGGGCAAAGCCAAACTGCTGTATCTAGAAACCTCATTACAGCATAAACAGCAATATAAATGAGAGCCATTTGTCCTTGAGAAGCTCGACTTCAGGTCTTCAAATATTTGAAATGCTGCCTGAAGGAAGAGGGAATTGGGCTTGATTTTTATGGACCCGGAGAATAGGAGAGGCCAATAGGCAGGCACGTCAGGGAGGCATATCTGGGGGAGAACTTCCAACTGATTCATGACATTTCCAAATGGGACGGAAGGTGGACTCTGATGGCTGTAAAGTCTTGTCCTCTGACATGTTTCCATAGAGACCAGGTTAAGAGACCAGATGATCTTCCCACCTACGATTAGGCTCCTGAGAATGTCCCCACAGTGCGTGGGAGGTTGGGATTTTGAGAGGTTTGGAAGTGGGCCAGTGACTCCTGGTAAGAAAGCAGACGTGCCTGTATGAGGCGGAGACACCGGGCTACACCAGACGCTCAGGGTCATCGTGTCTGGGATGGTTCTACAGCCAGAAGAACTTGTCTATGACAGTTTAGCATGTGACCTCCGGTGGAGGGCACACGGCTAGATCTCATGATGTCTTGGGGTGTCAGGGACCATGCCACACATGCGGATGGAGGAACCTTCCACCTCCTCATTTGGCTTTTCTCTTCCTCCTCTAAATGAAATAAAATCTTCTTTGAAATGAATCGGAAGAAGAAGAAATAATTTGATTCCACTGCTTCCCGGAAGACCAGGAAGTCCACTCACTGGTGGAAATATCTGCAGTTATCTGGGTGGATCTTTGTCACTGATGGCCATTAGTGTCTCCTTGGGAAACTGTCTCTGTTTGAACACAAAACGTCTCCGATTTTGTGAATCAGTCTTGACAGATTGGCTGCACATGTATTTCAAACTCCCAATTTGTACCTTTTTGCTGTCTTATTCCTGAGATTCTGGTAACAAACACGGAATAAAGAAAAAAAAAGATGAACATTCCCCCTCCCTGCCACACCCTCCCGCATAGTCTATGTGTTTTTTTGGGAATACAGAGGATTTATTTTTCAATTAGGAAATTTCATGTGAATTGGCCGGGCACGGTGGCTCACACCTGTAATCCTGGTGCTCTGGGAGGCCAAGGCGAGAGGATCGCTCAAGGTCAGGAGTTCAAGACCAGCCTGAGCAAGAGTGAGACCCTGTCTCTACTAAAAATAGAAAGAAATTAGCGGAACAACTAAAAATATACAGAAAAAATTAGCCGGGTATGGTGGCACATGCGTGTAGTCCCAGCTACTTTGAAGGCTGAGGTAGGAGGATTGCTTGAGCCCAGGAGTTGGAGGTTGCTATGAGCTAGGCTGATGCCCAGGCAATAGAGTGTGACTCTGTCTTTAAATAAAATAAATAAAAGGAAATTTCATGTGAATTAAAGGATTCTTCTATTAAAATTGTGTTGTTTCCAGCTCAAACTTGGCTAGAACATGGTACTAATATTCGGCATTAGAAAAGCTGACTAGATATTTTGATGTCTTCAGCCTATTGTCTCAAGTGGAGGTGGTATTTACTGAGACACTGAGAAACAGTATTTTTGAAACATGTGAGCTGTCATTTTCTGTGCTATTTCTTTTTTAAATAATTAATTGACAAGCAAAAGTTCCATGTATTGATAGTGTACAGCATGATGTCTCAGTATACGTCATATTGTGGACTGGCTAATTCAAGCTATTTAACTTATGCATCACGTCACATACCGAAGCAAATGTTTCAGGAACAGTATTTTCATGCAGAAAACTTGACATCGGCCTGCTGAATTTTCGCACCTCGTGAAAATCTGAGTATAGATAACACCGCCTGGTAAGCTTTGCCCTGTGTCTGCTTTTCAGGTTGCAGATCTGAGCATGGGAGACCTGCTTTTGCACAGCACCGTGATCTGGCTCAACCCGCCAGCCTCGCTGGGAAAGTGGAAGAAGGAACCGGAATTGGCAGCCTTCGGTATGTTTCAGAAGAGGGTTTGGCAGAGCGGGAGAAGCTGGCTTATTTTTTGAAACAAGAACATTTCTTTTCCAAGACACAATTTATTAAAATAAAGTTAATTACAGTTATCTAAATTGGTCTTCCTGCTATAAGCCACCAACATCTCAAAAATACTAAATGAAACCTTGCGGTTACATTGTGCTGTGTGGCCACTGAGCCGCATGGGTAGGCAGAAATGGCTGTGCCCAAGTCTATCCCAGATAGAAACATACAGGCAGGAAAAGAATGTGTTTTTGCTGCTGCTGCTGCTCTAAGTATGTTTTCAAAATTATGGGCTAATAATAAGCCAAGGAAAAATAAAGTGAAAAATCAAGGCAAAAACGGTCTCTGTTTCTGAGACCCCAAACCCTATGTCTTCTCTTCCTGACTCTGTGTTGCTATTAATATATGCAAGATGAGATGTGGGATGTTGGTTCCCAGGTGAACTGTTGTAGCAACTCTGGGGTACCTTGATCAGTTGCAAGATACATCTCCGTCACATTGCTGCTAAATACTAGTGAAAATAGAGATGTTTGTGAACGATTTATTGCTTAATAAACTGGTTCAAATGGATGCAGCTGCTGCAATTAGAGATTTCATGTTATTGCATTGTAATATGCTTTCTGAGACAGAGAAAAACGGAGTTTTAGCTCACTGGGATTTGTGCATAATTCAGGAACTATGGCTTGTTGCAGTGTAAATGCTTATCGGCATATTGCAGTGTTATCCCTGAATATAAAACCGTCAGCACTCTGTGCTTTTGTTTTATGTTCTGTTTTTGCCTAGCCTCCCCCTATCATGGGTAGAAATGAACTATAAAGGAAATCTAGCATTTACCATTCTCTTACGTTATTTTTTCTGGGCTGGCAGGGAGAGGGAGTTGCTTGCTGCTGCTTTAACTGAGCTCTTTTTTATTTCCTCCATGATGTGAACAAAGTATTCTCTAATGGAACATCCTAGTGATATTAAAATCATAGTGTTTAATACAAAGATTTATTGGACTTTCTGCTTAGATCGCTTAGCCTTCGTTGAGAACTTAAAGTATTCCTAAAATTCCCAAAGAGCCACTGTAGCTGTTGATGCCATTGCATTAAAAATAACAAAGGAACATAAAAAGTGTGCGGAGAAAACGTGACTAAATAGGTCACACAAAGGCATACTGGGGTATTTTCTCACGTCGTTGGTAGTTTTGGATGGGGATGGGTGTTGGGGGGGCAGCTTTCTTTTTAGCATCACCACTTGTGTTTCTTACATTGTGATTTCTTCTTGGAGAGACCTGGATCTCTCTGATGCTTCTTGGTGGATCTCACATAGGATGCAGGCTCCTAAAGTAAATGACCCAAACCATCTACCTGTTTCTGATGTTGGGCTACAGAGTAGCAATTCCAGAGTTCAACATTTGGATTTTTCACGGCATGCCCCCTCTGAATTTTACAAAGTTATTGTAGTTAGAAATAAACAGATTTAGAAAAAGAAAATAATTTAACTAAGAGACAGTAGGCGTTGGCAAACTCTTTCTGTTAAGAGCAACAATAGATTTTAGGCTGTGGGGTCAAGAGGCCACTTGCTTTGCCACTGTAGCCAAAAGTAGCTGGGGACAATATGTGAACAAAGGATATAGTGGTATTAGCAGGCTGTGCTATGCAGGTGGCAGGCAGGGCTGCATTTGTCCTGAGGGTCCTAGTTTGCCAACCGGTGGTATAAGTATTGCAAGAAAATGCCAATTTTGAGATTTAGGGTTTTAGGTGCCACTTACCTCTTGGGCTCAGACAGCAGACTCTGCGCTACTCTGTTCCCTGCCTTGGGGGCTGTCTGTGAGAGAGAGGGATGGGGTTGCTGCCTTCAGGAAGGTGGTGAGCCTAGGATACCTGTCCTGGGTGTAGACAGAAGCTGCACCACCCATCTCCTCCCACCCTCGCCCGCCCCCCAGCCCCAGGGCGCCACGTGGACAGCAAACTCGGTAGGGGCCACAGTTCACAAGAGAAAAACTGCTGAAGGCTGTGCGGTGTGAGACAAGCTGATCATTACTCAGAATCCTCCCCAGAGTAATAGCAAAGAGAAGGAAGGATTAACATGGGGATTAGGAACAAAGGCTGACTGTAGTCATCATAACGAGCTTATCTGTGGATTCCCAGACATTAAAGGTGACAGGCTTTGGGTGTGATTTTGAGTAGCAAGGGAGAGCTAGCAGAAATGCCTAGGAAAGTGTTGAAATGAGGAAGAGTTGTTGTCAGGGAAGGAAGTTAATTACCCTCAGTCAGGCAGCTTTGGGGTTAAAATGTGGTTGTCTTTCTGTTTTGGTTTAAACCTCTAACCTCAGGAAATAGTGCAGATTTCTTCTGTAACTGAAGTTGACTTGCTGGCAACCAAGCACCTCGATGTCTCACTCCCAGGGTGGCTAATGTGTGCTGAATGTTGACGATGACCAAAAACAGAAATGGCTTGTTAGGGTTTCTGCCTGGAAGGGTATTAGACACTCACCTTTTGGGGAACAGAGAGGGTGCTTTTGGAAGGGAAGGGTGGCGAAGAGTTTTGGAGATTGAGGCCACGTCTGAAGGGATTGGGCAACCCTACAAAGTCAGTTGAGTGAGAATAGCCCTGAGGGTTGGAGAAAGTTTCAGGAGTGGCTGAGGCTCACTCTCTGGCCCTCCTGCTGTGATCCTAGCTTGTTAAGGTGAGGGAAACTATGGCAAGTACATTAGCCTTAGAGCCACGGCAACTGCACCACTGAGCTGTGGGCCCAGTGATGTGGTGGGTCTTCTGAGATTAGTGTCACTGCATTCCCTCTCCTGAGGTACAGCTCTGTCACTTTTAAGGGGACCTAGCTGTCTTGGCCTCTGGGATCTCTGAAGGCTTCGTGGTGGGAATGAAGGTCCTTCACAGATGGCTGGTGCTCAGCCACTGCGCAGAGCTGGTGTGGCCTCTGCAGGTCAGGGAGAACCTCTGGAAGGGAACCTTCCAGTCTATCCTTGCGGAATCAGCTCAGGTGCTGTGAGGTGTGAAGAACTAGGGGCAGCCTAGACCCAGTGGCCAGTTTCTTTGCATCTCGAGGCTTATTTCTCTGCAGTGGAGATTAGGGTGACCCTACACAGAGGGAAGACTGACCTGTCCTCAGTGGGGTAGAAAATGCACCAAATACTTTGGGGTTAGTCTCCAGAGGGCCTGGGAGCCTGGTGGCCCATCCCTGAGAATTCTCTGAACGTCAATTTGGCGAAAGAGTCAAGGCATCTCTCTCAGGCCTCTCTTTTATAAGGCCACTAATCCCATTCGTGAGGGTCCTCGTGGCCTAATCACCTCCCAGAGGCCCCACCTCCTAAAAACATCACATCAGTGATTAGTTTCAACATACGAATTTTGGGGAAGCACAGACATTTAGACCATAGCAGAGACCCTGAACCAAGACAGGCTGGAGTCACCCTTCCATTCCTCTGGGTGCCAACTGTACTCCCCCCTTTAGGAGGAGTCAGAATCACTGCATGTCAGGCATGCTTGGCATTGCTCAAGGAATTCTCTGGAAGATTATGCATAACTCCACTGTATCTCCCCACCCCCTGAAATAATATAAGAATAAAAGTACATATTTGCTGCTCCTAAAGAGCTTACTGCGGTTCAGCCTGTTTGGAAGAATTGGGATTGCATTCAACTTCATGAACTAATTTTTGTTTCTTTAGGTCAAAAAGATGAATTCTGTTTCCTGAATTATGAACATGGTGCTTGCATGTGTGTGTAATATTAGCTTAATTTACATGAATGTAAATCACCTTCAGCAATTTCAGCAGTTGGGTCATTATTAAAGACATACTATTCTTCCAGCTATTGAATGAATACATTTTCATTGAATATGTATCAGCTGAAGTTTTAAAATTGATAATGACATCATAGCTAAGATATTATATTTCACCCAAACATTTGGAGGTAGGGGAGGGTATTTCCATTTATGTAGGCTTTCTGTTTTTATTTTGAACCTGGAAAATTTTGTCTCAATAGGCTTTTGGTTTTCACAGACGTGATGAGTGAATGAAGGTGGGTGGCCATTAGTTAACTGGGATCTCACTGCCCCTCCATAACCATAGTGCTTATTACCGCAAGTTAATGATCTGAAGGGGAAACCCTGCATATTTCGTGCCATAACTGTCTTTATTTTTTTTCCAGTCTTCAAAACTGCTGTGGTTCTTGTGTATAAAGATGGTTCCAAACAGAAGAAGAAACTTGTAAGACTTCTTATTTCACCCCATCGTTTGAAAGTATCTCTCTTCCCGTCTGCTTCTTAGTTGTAGCTGCATAATTCTACGCCTTTGTCAGTATGAGTCCTTTTTTTGATTTGTTTTCTTTAAGTGTTGCTAAGGACCCACAAGGAGATTGCCCATCCTGCCTTCTTCCAGGCAGGCTCAGGGTTAGGGCATGAAAGTGAATTAGCTATTGGACCTACCATGGTCCAGAACCTCCCTAATGCCACTTTTCCCTTTCTCTGTTGTCCCTGTTCTTGTTTGGGGATCTCTTTTCTCCTGTTTTCTGTGTCTCTCTCTTATCTGCATGTGGCTAGCAGACTTATCTGCACCCTGGCAGCATACTCATCCTGCAGCTTAACTTTCTGCTGGATGAAGGAAGGAACGTGTGGGGAGGAAGTTCCTTTGGACAAGCACCGCAGCTGCTGCATGCGAGTCTGTCCAGGTTTGGGAAACATAGGGAGCTGGTCCAGGGTAGATTAGATTGTTCTCATGCAGCTGGTTCCTTGTGCTCTGCAGGTAGGATCTCACAGGCTTTCGATTTACGAGGACTGGGACCCCTTCCGATTCCGACACATGATCCCTACCGAGGCTCTACAGGTTCGAGCTTTGGCCAGTGCAGGTAAAGTCTGAGCTGCGCCCGATCATGTTTCTGATGTGTCTATGAATTATTTGTTTGAATTAACACTCTTGGTCTAACCACCCTATCATTTTTTTTTCTTCTATGCTTAACTCTCTTTTTCCTCAATCTCCCTATCACCTCTTATTTACCCAGCCGTTTATTAGATAATGAATGAATGATTGGACCGAGTGAATGAATGAACTGAATGATTGGCTGTGTAAATCTTCGAAATTTCTCCAAGGAATTCTAGTCGCTCTGTTATATGTATTAATAATGTTACAGTGACTAACATCTGAGTAGCAGCGAGCCTTGTGCTTCTGGAAAGAATCCTCAAGACCTGTGAGCAAAGCCCATATAAATTACTCACTTGCCTTTTAACCAAGAGCCCCAGAGAGCATGAAAAAGCATTGAATACACTTCTGTTTTCCTGAATTGTTACGCATCTTTATCTTGGGTATTAGTGTGAAGACTTTTGAAATGTCAGTTCTTTTCCTGTGATCCAGACAGCGAGGTGAGTTGTTGGGTAGCAGCGAGTATACTCGATAATAGAAGCAGGTGATGCTTGAAGCACCCGGGAAGAGAAGCAAACTTCCGCAGGGCGTTGACTAAGAAAAGCAGTATTTCTGTGGTTCAGAGGCCCCCCAGCCTGGGTGTACTTTGAAGGCGAGTTCTAGAGAGGAGAAGTCTGCAATGGCTTTCCCAGGCACACCCTGGAAAAAGCCTTTTGGGGAGCCTAGTGGATGCTCTTTGGCCACACCCATTCCCTGTCCTACTTGGACAGCAGGTGCAGCTTTGAGGTGGTAAAAAGAGGCCCTACCAGTGGGTACCTGCAGGTGCACAGTGGATATGTATTTCTGTTTTATGCTTCCAGCATCTAATGTGAACATCAAGTTCTTACTGTCTGATTGGTGTTGCTGAGCCTCTTCTTGTCTCCACTTGCTGTCATCACTATAAGCAATAAAAGTGGATCTGATCCTCCTAAAACCAACTCACCCTAGTCCAATGTCATGAGGAGAAACCTCTTGCAATATTTGGTAAACTTTGAACTACTCCCCCAAATAAACTAGACATATCTTCCTTCGCAGTGCAGTAGGAAAACTCAAATGCAAAAGCCACGTAGGGCAAATATATTTGGGATAATTATTTGCCTTAAGAAAGTTTTCCTCTAAGCTTTTAGCACAGTGATTTACCCCAATGCCTTTTTACTTATGACTTGATCTGCAAAATTGATTTACATGTGAATTTGCTGGCACCTATACATGGTGGTTCTACAGCAGCTGCAATGGCATTTTGAGGTTTAGACACACAATAGTAGTGTTGTCTTACTTTAGAATCTTAGATTATGAATTATCCAGTTCCTTCGTTCCCTTGTGCCAGGTTTATAATTGGGAAGGCTTATTTCTATAGCAAACTACAGGCTTCTTAGCCAGGAATTTTTCCTTCATTGAGGGCTAAACACATAAAGACTTTAAATTTTGAAAACAAAGCCATCTTTGTGATAGGACATTCCATTCTCACCCTCTATTTTTCATTCAAATCAAGTTTAAAACCATCAAGATAAAAGCTTATTTTAACTGAGTTGTAAAGACTAGTCAAAATGTCTCTCATCATGAAATACACTCCAGTGGATTTGATGATCAGAACATGGAATTTCTAGATTTTTATCTTAGTTCAGGAAAGTTGATAAGACTTTTCTGCAAATGGATTCTGCTTGGGGTTGAATCATGTAGCCACAATGAGGGTTTGTGACCAGGGTTCTGAACCACTGGATAAGAATGAGACCTCACAACGTGCAGCTTTAATGTCTGCAGTGAATTGTTCCTTTCACAAACACGTTATTCATGACTTAAATAAAACACTGTGGTGGTGCAGGCATTGCAAAGCTTAGAAATTACTTTAAAATATAGCTGTCCCTCACCTTTTGGCATGCCATTTTCACTTCACTTGGTCAGCAGGGCACCAGGCCTGGTGGCCCCCAGGGGAAGGCTCCCCGGCAGACAGCAGGGACTTGCCTCGTTGCATCACTGGCTTGATGCAGTGTGCATTGGAGTCTTGGGCTCTGTTTAGCCCAACTGTTGCCAAAACAACTAATTACTTAATTGAAATATGTAGTTCAGCGAAGCAGGCTGCGCAGCTGAAAGAGAGAGTTCTTCAGTCGATGTGATTGACTGATTGGCCTTTTAGACCATCGAGAAGGAGGTTTTAGCAACTGGAAATTTTCCAAGCGTTCTTTTCTTAGCACCCATTATGCTTTCAGTCACTTTGTCTCTTTAGATCATGGGACAGTAGTGAAGCATCTTTGGTCTTGTGTGGCTCTGCACTATTTCACCTTTTATCAAAGCAGGAAAATGCTTTTGTAAAGACGTAAATGAATCCATTTGAAATGTACCTTGATTCATCCTTGTTTTAACTTCTCTAGATGCAGAGGCAAATGCCGTGTGTGAAATTGTCCATGTAAAATCGGAGTCTGAAGGGAGGCCGGAGAGGGTCTTCCACCTGTGCTGCAGGTGAGCCTGGGCCCGGGCAGTCGAGGCCGTCCAGCCCCGGGTTGCCCTCCACCCCCTCTGGCACCCACAGACCAGCCTGTGCTTCCCTAGATGCCGTGTGCTTTTTCTTGCACATTTGAGAAATCAACACTTATTAATAGTAATTAGATAAATTAAACAAATTTTATTAGAATAATAAGACCTGGTTTATTTAATATTTTTCTAAAAGGAAATAAGAATTTTCATATATATTCAACACTGATTGGGAAGAGAACTTTCCATGTTTACATTCTGCAGATTGGAACAATACGGTTGTGTTATAATGTTGTGTTTTGGTGTTTGGGTACATTTTTGTACTGTAACATCTCTGGGTGCAGCAGATGGAAGTGACAGTGTATGAAGGTATCACCAGGATTCCTGATCGTTAGAGAAACTTCAACATAGGGAGGTTGGCCCGTGTTGATCGCCTGCAGATCTTGAGTGGAAGCTGATCTTATAATGTGGGCTGTTACTTATTTCTTCTTGTTTTTCTTCTTTTACCCGCTTCTCCTCTCCTGTCCTTTTCCTTCATGAGCCTTAAGGTCTTTTCCCATATGCAGCCACTTCTTTTTTTTCCCCATGAAAACCTCAAGATGGGTGGCCCCAATCGATGGCATTCTGATATAGTTGGATTTAGATAGAATCCGCATTTATTCATGTATTAATGCAGTCATAGGCACTCAGTAATTTACTTAATAATTACCCAGTATCTCACACAGTGAGTAGTAGTATGCTGTAGTTTGCCCACAAAAAATAATAGAATATTATGATTATTAGTGATATTTTATTAAATACAATCTATTGCTAGTGTAGTAAGAAGGTGTATCTACCAAGCATGAACTGTGCTAAGCACCTTCCATTCACTATTGCATTTAGTCAGACCAAGGTACTGTTGTTATTGCATTTTACATACGGGAAGGCAAGGCTCATACAGGGTACTTTGCCTAAGGTCTTATAAAAAGTGAATACTGGGTTCAAACTTAGGTGAATTTAACTTCAAAACCTGTGTTCTGTGTTGCCACATCGCCTTTCTGTGTTGGGTGACAGCGGTCAACAAAGGGCAGATTCCCAAGCAGCTGTCAGGACTAGAAGGGAAATGTTCTGAATAATGCACATGTAGCTTGAGCACCGCCTTCACTGTCTACTTAGGCTAACCCGTTTGTGATTTTGTTGATAAAGTCCATGGGGGTCAGTGACCCTGCCTCTAGAGACACCGTATTCATTGTTGACGATGAATAACAGGCAAAACTTACTGGGCAAAATATTGAGGGCAGAACAAGAAAAATAGCTCTTACCTAAGAAGAACTTTTCTACTAAGGAAATTGGGACTTGGGAAGACTTTGTAGGTCTTAACAAGGTAGCCTTAAAATTTACATGTTGAGATGTGTCATAGGAAGAGTTGCTATTTAATAGGAGGGAGGCCGATGTGAGAGGAAACTAGGGACGTTCCGACATCGGTCTTTAGGTGCTCTGCAGAGCCGTGAGCATCTTGTGGTGCATTTGTCCTCCAAACCTTTTAGAATGAAAAGCTCTGCATTCAGCGCCAAGAGCTGAATTTGCAACTTCTTGGTACAAAATCCCACTGTCCATCCATCTCTTTGCTAAGTGGCTGCTCTGGTCCACGTTGGCTGCGGGAGATGAATCGCAAAGCATGAAGGGAAAGGAGTTTCAGTGGTTTTTTTTTTTTTATCCCCAGCTGTGAAAACTTGGCTCAGCATAGAGATTGGAGTCCCAGCCTCAGTCTTTACCCTTCGGCCCTCAGGGGTATTTGTTTGGCTGCACCTGATAACCTCAGAAGTTCCCCGTGTGTTAAGCACCCTTTCCCTCACCTGTGTCAATCTTGTCTTCTAGCTCCCCGGAGAGCCGCAAGGACTTCCTGAAGGCCGTGCATTCGATCCTGCGCGATAAGCACAGAAGACAGCTCCTCAAAACCGAAAGCCTTCCCTCGTCCCAGCAATATGTCCCTTTCGGAGGAAAAAGATTATGTGCCCTGAAGGGGGCCAGGCCAGCCATGAGCAGGGCAGGTACTGTGGGGATTCAGACCTTCAAGATCCCCGTCACTCCCGCTCCGCTGTAGAACTCCAGTGAGCTTGACCTCCTTGTTGAGCCGGAGTTAGGTGTGGCCCCGTGAGGTTCCTTGCCCTTGGCTCCTTCCCGGTGGCTCCTCCTCTTGCCCTCCCTTGAGCCTTCCCTCTGCTGCCCTCCTCTTTTTGGCTGGTGAGCTCCTCTCTCATTTGCCAAGCCAGGGAGCAGACGCATCCTCTTTCTGGAGGGGCTGTCTCTGCCTGCTTGCGGAATGAGAGTCGCTGCTTTGCATGACAGCCAGCTTTGTCTAGCAAAAGGCCGCGTGTCACATCCCAGCCAGGTCATAGCCCACTGTTCTGAGAACACGGTGGCTTCATAATCTGGCAGCAAGCACCGCAATGCCTATTCTCAGTAGTCAGGATTCCAGGTTTAGTAGACCAGATGACACATGCTATTTTTACCCTCGCCTTTGTGCCTGCGAATTTATTTTTGGTCTCGATGTTAATTTGGGGAAGCCTTGAGCTGCTACTGGAAAGGAGGAATCTAGAGTTTAAATGGTCCCAGAGTAAATATTCTTATAGGACTTAATCTATCACTTTGGAGCAGTGAGGAAGAAAAATCAATACTACCACCTATAAATGACAGTAAAATATATTTAGGAAGAAAGATATTCCCTAACACTTAGGTACTTAATTGCATCAAGATATTAATATTTTTATCATTCCTTTCTTAAGAGGTAGCCTAGAATTTTTCAGGGAGGATTCCATTAAAAGAGGCTTCCTTTGCATTTGCCATAAAGGTTTCTGGCCATTTCCCCCTTTACCTCTCCACCTGTCCTCAATTGTGTTGAAGAGGCATGAATAGAAAGAACTGTGATCAGCTGAAGGTGTTCGTAGACATACCCTACCTAGCTTGACATGGGAGATTACATTCTTTAAGCGCCTTAAGTTTAATGGTAGGGAGCTAGTTATCATAAATCTATTCTCCAATCAGATGGTATGTGTTTATTAAAAATCTAGTGCAATGAACACCCAACACGCTGTTGGATTTTCCGAGGTATCCTAAGAGTCTTGCAACCTCCATATCCATAGTTTTTCATGGGGCCCCATGTAAGAACAGTTTATTGATCTTTTATAGCTCACTATAGGAAATTTCATTTTGGACTTGTCTTGCCCCTCTTGCTTGCCAGGGAATGTTTAGTAAGAATTAGGAATGTGTGTCTCAACCTCAGGGAACCCACCTGTCATTAGCCAGGTTTCAGTTAATCAATGAACCTGAATTCAGAGCAGCATTTACCTTGAACCTGAGCATGCTTAGTCTATAGGACACTCAGAAGTTTTCCTGCTGAGATCCATTTGGAAAGAAAACAAAACCAACCCATAACTTACACCATCATCATGAATACCAACAGAAAGCCTTGATGTCATAGCCTGTCGGATTTGGCTGATTGAAAGATTTCTCTGCCTGATAGCTCATCTTAGGCTGAAGAAAGTAGTCGTCAGAATCCTCATAGCTGGTCAGTGAACACTAGAAATACTCAAAGATTGTATCCCTAAAAGACTGGGAAGAACCAATAATAATAGCCGTGTTAACGAGGATGCTAAGGATTGATAGCTATTGTCATGAATGCCCAGGTAGTTTATTCTCTCTCTGTTCTGTTTGGACAGGATAGTAGAGCCAAATACCCTGCTTTTCCACACTTACTCTAAAAGTAGTATACATCTGCTAATAACCCAGTTAAAAAGTTTTTTTGTTTTATTCTAGTATTTTCTCATGGAAATTTTCAGACTTATGGAACAGCTGAAAGAATTCATTCCTACCATCTGTATTCTTTGATTAATATTTTTCTGTATTTTCATTATCACACATCTCTCCATCTTTCATCCATCAACTCATCTTATTTTTGACACATTTCAAAGATGCAGACATTAGCACACTTTACCCCTGAATACTTCAGCATGTAGATCATTGACAAATATTTCCAACAGTTTTGAATTGGATAAAGTTCCACCTTCGTGATTGGAGAGAGGCAGGCTCTGTGTCGGTGATGTTGAGATAAACAGGAATTTTTGCTGCTTCTCAATCAAGTAGAAGTAGTTTTTTTTTTCTCTGTTTCTTTTTTCCATTTTGCCTGGAAGTGGTTTCCATTCCCCACCTTGAACAAGAGTGGTGTCCACTTGTTCCATTTTTAAGCTGGTGGACACACAGGGGTCCAAGGATGGCTGGGACGGGAGCCAGTCTGGGCCACCCTTGTGCTCTCGTGTGCCTGCTGTGTTTGAAGTCAGGGCTACATTCGGCAGTAACGGAGAGCAGGCATCTTACTTCTAGCAGCACTGAAGCGATTGAATGGTTTTAGGGCTTAGATTTCAGGAAAGCAGGTCCCAGTTGGCGTGTCGGCTGTTCCCCGCCACTGGAAAGTGCATATTGCAACAACCACTCCACTGTCGAGGGAGATGCAGTAGCCTTTCCGTGTGAGCAGTCTCTTGTGTACGTGTGTGGTGGGATTGTTTGCCTGAGTGGCGTCTTTTGTTTGCTTGTTTTTAATAGTTCTAGCTTTCTAGAGGGAGTAGGAGAGAGGATGAATTTAAAGATTTCTTTTTCTTATAGTTACTTTATTGTTTTTAACTTGTAGCCCTTTATTGATCAACTGCTTGGGTGTCATCTATTAGTTACTTCTCATTCCACTGAGGCACTGAGTTGGTGGCTTTGTGAAGAACCGACGACACATACAACGTAGTTAGCAGGCAGTAAGGCCCACAGTTGCTTCGTCCATGTGGGACTTTGTCAGAAAGAGGACAGGGAAATAACTGGAGAGTCTGTGTCTCTGAGAGCCACTCTTCACGTAGTCTCTTTGAGAGTGATGTGGTGCTCTTACTCTAACTGCAGACCCTGAAGAAATGTTACAGTTAAGTCCCCAGAAAGCAACGGTAACTTAGACCAGAGCTTCTGCCTCCTTGATCCATCCTGTTGGTTTCTACAAAGACAGCAAGACCCTAGATGCAGCCCCACCCTTGCTAAAGACCTAGTCCAGCTAAATGACCCCGGGACAGCCCTGGGGCATCTTCATAGCACTGTGCCGTGGGACATGGTCAGGGTTGGGGGTCACTGACTCACTAGCTAACCCCGTGATCAGCAGTCTACTGAGAGCAACGGCAGTCTGTGTTAACCTGTCTTTTAGGTGCAGGGCTGAGAGTAGTAGACCATTTCAGAGGGAGCTGAGTTTCCTTTTCCCCATAACCTACTGCCTCTGCCTCGTGCCCCTGTTCTCCCTTGCCCTTTGGTCAGTTGCTATGACGTCCTCTAAGTCCAGACATCTGGACAAGGTAAACTCTCCAGGATGGACCAGTGATATGTAGAAGACGTTAAGCCCCAAATGACATCAAGGCACTAAATGCATACCTTTTCAGGTCTTAAACAGTTTTCTCCTTTTCTTTGCTTTCTGGATTTTCATCTCACATAAAGAGTGTGGGGGTTTTATTTTTATATTTTTGTGTGTGTGTGCAGTGTCCGCCCCAAGCAAGTCCCTTGGGAGGAGGAGGCGGCGGCTGGCTCGAAACAGGTTTACCATTGATTCTGACGCTGTCTCCGCAAGCAGCCCGGAGAAGGAGTCCCAGGAGCCCCCAGGTGGCGGGGACACTGACCGATGGGTAGAGGAGCAGTTTGATCTTGCTCAGTATGAGGAGCAGGACGACATCAAGGAGACAGACATCCTCAGTGATGACGATGAGTTCTGTGAGTCCGTGAAGGGCGCCTCCGTGGACACAGACCTGCAGGAGCGGCTCCAGGCTGCCTCCATCAGTCAGCGGGAAAGAGGCCGGAAAACCCTGGACAGTCACGCGTCCCGCATGACCCAGCTCAAGAAGCAAGCGGCCCTGTCGGGAGGCATCAACGGAGGGCTGGAGAGCACGAGCGAGGAGGTCATCTGGGTCAGGCGCGAAGACTTTGCCCCCACCAGGAAACTGAACACTGAGATCTGACTGTGTCACTCGCCCCTAAGAGAACGTCTGTAGATACTTCTGCCGCCCTCACTCTGCCCGCCCTCCCATGCCGTCGACGAGAATGTTCCCTTAGGTTGCGCCCTTGCACACACGGTTTTGGCAGCTGACTTGGTTCTGAAGCCATGTGGCCACCCAGCTTTGTCATTTTAAACAGCAGCGTCAGAAAGGATCGCTCAGAATCCCAGATAAGCTCGAGTCCTATCTTCTGTATATTACGAAGGGCTTTTATTTATTCTCAGTTAATCAGGACCTGAAGAATTAAAAGAAAAAAAAAGATTCTTTAGCACTGGAAAGCAAATCACCCCCAGGAGTTTGAGTACATACGACAGATGATTCAAGGGACAGGTGGCACACACACGGAAAATGATGGCGATCGCTCTGTCCGAAGTCAGTCTCCTAGTTGGGGAAACCACTTTCACACACACAGATCTGTACAGCTCGCAGTGTTCTTACCATACCTTTCCCGCTTCCATGTCTGAGAATATCTGTGTATTTTAAGAATGTGTGAGGAGAGGGTGGCGATTCATGTTTTGATGAGCCTTTTTTTTTTTTTTTTTTTTCCTTTTTTCTTGTTTTGGTCTATGGCTGGTCTTACTCTGTGTCAGTGTTCGGAAGCTCTAGTTTTGCATAGAATTATAAAGATGCCAAACTCTTTGAAAAGAGATCCAAATTTATCACTTGAGAGAAAAAAAGAAAACACTATTTTTTGTATTTTACCTGAGATGCAGGGGCACAAATAGATGAGAATTTTACGGTGTTAGTTGTAACCTTGAGTCTAAAAAAAAAAAATGAGGATATAACCTTTTAGAGAGAGAGTGAGGGATGGTGGTTTTATATTTATATTTGAAAGGCCAACAAGCTCATGCTAAGGATAAAGTTTTTTTTCCAAGAAGCAGATTTTGTTTTTTTTTTTTTTAATGTTTGAATCTATATTTGAGATGGGAGTTTGGTTGGATTAAACATGACACCCAAGTGGGCGGTGTGTGTGTCTGTTGCACATGGTGGGGGAGGGGAGCCTTCTCATGGGGTTGCCATGGTGATCATTGGTTTTTCCATCAAAATTGCATCTTCATCCATAGATGACCTACCCCTTTCCCTGACAGTCCATAACCAAACCTCTTCAAAAGCATCTCTTGTGTTTTAACACTTTCTTCATGCCAACAAAACAGGGTAAACATGCTTAAAACCTAACGGTCTAAACAGATATCCAAATAAGAAGAAAAACAAGTTATAGCACTTTCAATTTTTTTTTTTTTTAAAAAGGTTTATAGCTTTTTCTTTTCCCATTTCAGATGTCCACTTCCTAAGAAGCGTTTAAATAATATGAAAACTTTCTTTTTGGGGAAAATATCTATTTGGTGTTTGACACATCAGTAGGTACTTTAAAGACCTGAATTTTATAGTAGCTTTAGGAGTTATATTTTATAAAAATCAGTTATGACTTTATATTTCCAAACAATAGAGAGTTCAGAACATCACGCTCTGCCCTGCTTGTCTAACCTGCTTCCTCACCCTCGATCCCTCCCCTTTCGGGTTTCCAGGGCTTTGAGCTTGATCTTTTGAAAGTTTTATTCTATTAAATTTTTGCTATATCTTCTGGTTTTCTTAAAAAGCTTTAGAATGGTTTCTATACCCTTTGTATCACTGCATTGTTCCATATCATCTCCGGTTCGACTGTGTCCGGATGGAAAACTGAAGCAGAGGCTTCTTCTAGTCGCATTTCCTAGTCACGGTGCAACGCGTCCATCTGAAAATACTCGGAAGTCTGGTGCTTGGAGAGGGTGCCATTGTCTCTTGTACATAATAAGGTCATGACGTGTCTATGTCAAAAGTTCTTATATATTTCTTTTATAAGCTGAAAGAAGGTCTATTTTTATGTTTTTAGGTCTATGAATGGAACGTTGTAAATGCCTGTCAAACAATAAAAATAATGAAAAGTGTCTGGATGATCCTATGCTTTTTTGGACGGAAGGATGGGAGTGACCTGTTGGCAGGAGAGAGGCCACAGGAGAAAATTCCTGGGAATGTCTGGTGTTAAAATGACCATCGTGATCATCAGAGGAGAGCTGTCTTGGTAGAACTTGACGTCTTAACCAAGAAAAAAAAGGGGGGGGGCATTATAGTGGCTCGGTGTCTTGGTCTAAAGATTTGGAGAATAGGAAACACCACAAATGCACATCCGTTGCCCATAGTGGGCACAGTTTGTTTTCCAGTCTCCTGCCTGCCCAGGTAGGAGCAGGGTGAGGGGTTCTGGGGAAGAATTGGGGTAGCTCAGAGTGGTGAGTGAGCTTGAATCGCTCCAGGTTGTGTCTCCAGGGTTCTCAGAATTGCAAACAAAGGTAAATATGGTCTTGAGCTGCCTTTCTCTTCCTATTGGAGTACCCGTTCTTACTCTCCCAGTCCCTGTAATAAACCTTACTTGGTCAGTTACCCCATCCACACCTGCCCTCCAGCTAGGAAGCTTTTCTGCTTCCTGTCACTGGAAGAGTTCCTCCCCCACAGCTGGTGAGCCCTGCTGTGTAGATCCTTGCTCCTTGCACTGGTGGCCTGGGACGGGAGCAGGAATGTGGCTGGGAGCTTGTTAGAAGTGCAGAAATGTGGGCCTCACCCAGAGGCACTCAATTGAAACCTCCATTTATTTATTTTTTATTTTTTGAGATGGGGTCTCGCTCTGGCGCCCTGGCTAGAGTGCAGTAGTATCATCATACTGCAACCTCAAACTCCTGCGCTCTAGCAATCCTCCTGCCTCAGTCTCCCAAGTAGCTGGGACTACAGGCGAGCACCACCATACTCAAATAATGTTTTATTTTTCTTTTTGTAGAGTTGAGGTCTCGCTGAGTTTCTCAGGCTGATCTTCAACCTCTGGCCTCAAGCCATCCTCCCACCTTGGCCTTCCAAAGTGCTGGGGTGACAGGCGTGAGCCACTGTGCCCAGCCAGAAGCTCCGTTTTAACAAGACCCCATTATGGTTCATATGCATGCTCGTGCTTGAGACACATTAGTTTGGTGGCCTCCAAACATTTTGATGTTAATGATGTGGAGCACATACCTGTCTATTTTAAATATAACCCGGCATTACTGCAACGGTATATACACTTTCTGTACACAACACATCCCTCTGGGGGATGACTGAAGCCAGCTTTAACACTTACTCCATGAAATTATTCCGACAGTTTGCACTCTGGTGGAAGTGAGATTTAGCGGTGTGAGCTGCTTTCCTGTCCAGCAGCTGAGCCCGTGTGTGTGGGGAAAACGAGTGCTCTGGGTCAAGTGTAGAGGAATAAGCATCACGCCGTTTCCCCACTCATTGTATTTCTTTTTCAGACTCCTGTGTAACCAGTCTGGCAGAAAACATTCTCCATATAACTCTCCCTTTTTGGTTGTCACGGTTTGGGAGAATTTAGGGTAGGGTCCTGCCCTCCAGTCTGGAGTCCATTTGTCCACAAAGGTTACAATAGAGATGACCAATGTCCTCGTCCACAGGCTCTTCCAAGTTCGGAGGTGGCTTCTCTGGGATTTCCTTTTGCCCAGCTCTCTGAGGTTTGCCCACTCCGGCCACCTCTGCAGTCAAGTCCGCCCGTTTTGTCTCCTCTCTGGGGTGTTGCCAGGATGCCTTGCTAAAGTTCTGGAGCCGTCATCCCTCAGTGCTCTCCCGCCCGTATCCCCAGCCGGGGACTGCTGCCTTTTCTCGATGGGGGTGGAGGGGGACGGAGAGGCAGTGGAGAAAAGCCCTTGTTTCTTACAGATTCTGTTGATACCCAGGTTTTACAGGCAATTTCTGCTTTTTTTTGGGCACAAACCCATCCTGGGATAGGGAATTCCTGTGACAGTTGCCTTCTTAGAAGGGAGGTAGTCAGCAGGTTGGAGGGAGGGCTAAGTGACAATACAGGGAGATTAATAAATACTCAAAATGTCCAGCCACTTATCTAGAGAAGGTGTGAGATCAGAACTGCGGCATCACATTCCCCACGGGCTTCTCTCAGGTAAGTCGATGTTGGAAGAAAGAAAAAGGGGAATTCAAAACCCAAGTCGTGAATGCTCGGGGCTTCTGTAAACGCACGGAGTAAGGATGCTGTTGGTAAGTTGCTGCCTTCTGTGGGCCAAAGTGGGGGTAGAAACCTTCCCGAACCGTGTCACTGGGATCACTGTTTCCATTGTTCTCCCTGCACGCACCTCACCGCCCCCACCGCATACCAGCAGAATGCGTTCCATGCAAAACCTCGTTCGTCTACCGTGGGGTTTAGTCTGGTCTATTCCACCCTTTCTACAGTATGAAGCAACTTTTAGCCTATAAATTACACTGCTTCAGTCAGTCGATGTCTACGGTCACCGAGCCCGCCACCTCCACTGGGTTCCCGAGTGTAAACCTGAAAAATGCACAAGTCCTCGGTCACTGCTATCAAGCAGCAGATTCTTATTATGGGCTGGCGATTTCTACATTGTGAGCAATAGACCCTCTGCTGTTGCCTAGTGACTTGAGATTATTCAAAGCCACAAAGGACTTGTGCACAGGACTAGCATTTTCTGTGCAGTCAACTACTCTCAGGTGGGGGAGGCATGATACTTGTTTAAAACCAAAATCCAGGGTCCTTAATATTTTAAAAATCAGGAACCACTCT
Organism: Lepilemur septentrionalis; assembly: GCA_963573855.1. NCBI lineage: Eukaryota > Metazoa > Chordata > Mammalia > Primates > Lepilemuridae > Lepilemur > Lepilemur septentrionalis. Next base: position 80,716 of record CAUYMX010046025.1, read on the forward strand.
AGAATGTAATCCATCAAAAAAAATTTTTTTTCCCCTATGTTCTTCAACATGCTGAAGCCAAAGTTTGGTTTCTATAGCTGGTGAGACCCTTATGAAGTTGCTGTCAGTTTTTTGAGCCCCAGCTCCATCCTCTTTGACTTTAGAACTTAGTCCCTTTTCTTGAAAGCCACCTGGGGTTTCCCGGGCTGCTGTCCAATACTATTTTCTGAGTTTGGTGACAGTGACTTCATCTGAAACAGAATGTCCTGTGTCGTGTTCTGCTCAGCCCTGTGCCCATATCATTACCTTGCTCTTTAGACGTTAAAGGTAGTTAATTATAACCCTCTCACTTTCAATCAAGAAGTTAACATTTATTGACACCATGTCCTTGACTGCCTTATTTTTTTGTTTGTTTTTGTTTTGGAGACAGGGTCTTGCTCTGTTGCCCAGGCTGGATTGCAGTGGTACAATCATAGCTCACTGCAGCCTCGAACTCCTGGGCTCAAGCGACCCTTCTTGCCCCAGCCTCCTAAGTAGCTAGGACTACAGGCAGGGGCCACCATGCCTAGCTAATTTTTAAAATTTTTTTAGTAGTGGTGGGGTCTCAATATGTTGCTCAGGCTGGTCTTGAACTCCTAACCTCATGAAATCCTCTCGCCTTGGCCTCCCAAAGTGCTGGGATTACAGGGGTGAGCCACCATGCCTGGACTTGATTGGTTTCTTGAATACATACACGGGGGTGTGTGTGCACTTATAAATGGGTTTATATTTTATTAATGCACATACTACTTCATTAGCCTGATTATTTACCCTTAATGATACAAGTTGTGGACATTTTCATATGACGTTGTAAATAGTCTGCATCACCCTAAGTCATGGCCACATCCATCATAATGGATGGGTTGTAGTTCACCATAATTTACCTGACCAGTTCCCTGCTGGTGGACATTAAGGATTCTAGGGGTTTTTTTAATTATAAAAAAATAGAGTGAACACCAATATTGAATATTTCTGTGCACTGCTCCAGTTGCTTCCTTGGGGTATTATCAAAGAAGTAGCTTTGGGTACATTTATATGCATTTTAAAGATCTTGGTGAACATTTCTAAATTGTTAGATGCCACGCTCCTATCTGGCTTCTGGTGAGTGGTCAAGATCCGACTTCCTGTCTAGTGTCTTCACTTTGTCACAGAAATGCCTGTGGCTTTGCCATGGGAAACAGACTTTTTCACCTGCGCTTGGGTTTAGATTCTTTGGGCCGAATGTGCGTGGTGAGCTGGGCCTTCTCCCTGTCCTGTCCTCCTTCCTCCGTCCACACTTAGCTCTACCACTAGTTTACACTGGGGCGGTATTTGCAGTGACAGGAGTTGATCAACAGTGTACTCCCCTTCAAAGCTCCCAAGATTTTAAATATCCCCCCATCCCATACATCCTGTTTCATGTTTTGTCTCTGGATTTTAATGAAGGTTGAGTTTTTTATGATAGTGATAAATCAACTTTATATCCCAGGCATAGTTGACTAATCTGTTCCTTTTCCCCAAATTCCCATGTACCTAATGGGAAAAAAAATGGCATTTTTAAGACATAAGGGTTTATAGACTTAAAAAAAAGAGTTTAAATAGACTCAGTAATTGGATCACAGATGCCACAGGACCAGGTTCTAGCTCAAGCAGACCGTAATATGACAGTTCACTCAAACTCTAGCAGATGAGAAAGAGCTAATGGCTCCAAGAATAGGGTTATTTAGTCTGGAGGATGGGTAGAATGTCAAGGTAGGAATGGGTGGTTGGGAAGGAGTCTCATTCACTTGAAACGAATCTTGATGCCTTTTACTAGGAGCCATTGCGTAAAAAGATACGTTTCTGTAGAAAAACAGGAAAAGTGACAGTGACCGGTGTATTTCCCATTAACCTTTTGAGTCCCAGCGAGTTTCTTGCCACTATTGGGAGGAAAGCAAATCAGACCCAACAGAGCACACGGGTCTTCGAACCAAATGTGACTTTCCAGGACTTCAAGGACGTGGAGAGTTAAGAGAATCCACGCCCGGATACTCAATGTCAAATGCTCTTTCCGAAAAGCCGTCTGCCTGGGCACCTGCTTGTGACGGAGCTGCAGGTTCTCTGCCCTCCCTCCCCTTTCACAATCGTCTTGCTTCTACTTTAGAAAAGTAAGAGGCTCCTCTCAGCTGCCCTGGATCATACTTGGGGCAAGAACCTCTGGGATGTGACACAAATGGCCACGGAGAAGTGGTGTGTCGAGGAGGTGAATGACACCACTGACCAGGCAGAGAATCCTGTTGCAGGTCAGGTGGCTTCTAATTATTTGCTTTCAATCTGTTTGAAGGAGGACCTAATCAGGGTGTCAGGCGGTAAATCATTACAAATAATTATAGATGATCCCTCTGATTTGGGCATCTAATTCAAGAGGTCAAAGAATTGAGTGGCACATAATTAAACTGCCATAATTAACTCCTTTTACTCCCAATAGTCTTTAAACCAGGCTTCTCTGTGCTTGCACCTATAAAAAAATGAAAAATAAATATAGAACTGATGCTGAATTCTTTGTTTCTCTATCTGGATAAAAGTAAGATCCACTCATGGATATATGAACTGATGGAGAGATAAAAAGCCCTATCCATTTCATTAAGAGTTTATTTCTAGTGAAACTTTACTTTTTATATTTGATATTTTAAATTTATATGCAATATAGTTTTATGTTGGTCAGTTGTGTCCCAATAACAATTACAATGGTCACTCAATCCAGAAGAGATTTTTTTTTTTTTTTACATAGTTGGAACTATCATAGGAAATGCCAAAACTTTTAACATATAAAAGTTAAAAAGCAGTCTGATGGGGGATAGAAGATTAGAAAAAGGGGCTCAAAGGAAAAAGAAATGATGTGAAATTTTTGAATTCTTTGACGTATTTCTTAAACAGATGATCAACATCAAATTGCTATGGTATGTAGATTATGTTGAACACATTAGAAGTGAAAACATAAAAATTTACAGACAAGCGATTTTCAAGCCTTTTCCTGACTCGCCTTTGCTAGTATTCCATTGGCCAAAGCAAGCTGTGTGTCTAAACCCAGAGGCAAGTTGGGAAAGAAACCCCCAAGGTCATGGATCCAAGGACAAGTGAATCGTGAAGGACAATGACTGCAACAAGGTACCATAGCCAGGAATTACATCCTTTGAAACTATCTAAATTTATGATGAAAAAATGTATAACGACATTTAGTGATCAGTGAGAGGGAATACATTTTCAAAATGATTTTAGGGAGTTTCTGAGAAGAAACTAGAAACTGAGAAGTTTGCATTATTTTTTTATTTTTTGAGGCAGAGTCTCACTCTGTTGCCCGGGCTAGAGTGAGTGCCATGGCTCCAGCCTAGCTCACAGCAACCTCAAACTCCTGGGCTCAAGCGATCCTCCTGCCTCAGCCTCCCAAGTAGCTGGGACTACAGGCATGAGCCACCATGCCCGGGTAATATTTTCTATATATTTTTAGTTGGCCAATTAATTTCTATTTATAGTAGAGACGAGGTCTCACTCTTGCTCAGGCTGGTTTCGAACTCCTGACCTTGAGCGATCCACCCACCCTGGCCTCCCAGAGTGCTAGGATTACAGGCATGAGCCACCGCGCCCAGCCAATTTGCGTTATTTTTTTTTTTTATTTTTTAATTTTTTTTTGAGACAGAGTCTCACTCTGTTGCCCGGGCTGTAGAGTGCCATGGCTCCAGCCTAGCTCACAGCAACCTCAAACTCCTGGGCTCAAGCAATCCTTCTGCCTCAGCCTCCC
>CAUYMX010046029.1:0-25541 GCA_963573855.1 Lepilemur septentrionalis
TTGTATGTTAATGTTAATTTTTATGTGGCCATCTAACTGAACTATTATTTCTAATAGTTTTGACTTAATTCTCTTGGATTTTTTGGACAATCATATTTTAAGGAACAAAAAGAAAAATAAAGAGATGTTTTAGGCCAAAAATATATGTTTCTTCTTTATTTCCAAATTTTGTAACTCCTACTTATCTTATTGCATCACTTTGACTAGGACAATAATAAATAATATCAACAAAGGTAAGCATCTTTGAATTCAATGGAATACATCTAATTTTTACTAGTTTGATGACTGCTATAATTTTCTAGGGATTAACTATTATTAGGTTCAGAAAGATCTGTTTTACTCCAAGTGTCCAAAGAGATTCCAATCAAAAAATAGGTAATGAAATGTATTGGATGCTTTTTTGAAGTTATCATATTCCATCTATGAATTCCTGAAATTATACTATTCCAACTATTACAGATATAGGAAATTGTATACATTTTCTAAAGTTGAATCATCATTACATTCCTGAATTTAACTTTCTTAAATTATTAATTTAATATGCTATTTGATTATCTTTGTGAATATTTTATTTAGAATTTTTCTACTTATGTTTTTAAGAGAAACTGGCCAATAATGATCCTCTCTTCTATTATCTCTGTCTCCTCTTTTATAAAAAGAACATGGCAGCCTGTAAAACTAGACTGGCAATACTGCCCATTTTCTGTATTCTGAACAAGCTGTGCATCACAAGATCTTGTATTTTAATGTTAAGACTATTTTTCTTTCCCTTTTTTTTTTTTTTTTGAGACAAGGTCTTATCTTGCTATATTTTCCTGGCTGGAGTGCAATGGTGCAATCATAGCTCACTGCAACCTCAAACTCCTGGGGTAAAGAAATCCTCCTGCCTCAGTCTCCTGAGTAGCTGGGACTACAGGTGTACACCATCCTAACCAACTGATTTTTGCATTTTTTGTACAGACAGGGTCTCACTATGTTACTCAGGCTGGTCTTAAACTCCTGGCTTCAAGTGATTCTCCTGCCTTGGCCTCCCAAAGTGCTAGGATTACAGGCATGAGCCACTGCACATGGTCAAGAATATTTTTTATAGTGCTCCTTTAAATGCTTGGTCTTGAATCCATTTTGCATCGTATTTATATTGAGGCATTAATTTTGTTTTTATTCGTATTTGTTTTAAATATATTTAACCAATTATATTAATGCTTTTCTGTTTTTCCTAAGCAGCACATAGTATTATTTAATCCAATCTAAACTTCTCTTTTGAGATGATGAAATTCAGCTTATTCCCATGTATTGAGATAATCTATACATTTGGATTTCTAATCTTCTTACTTAATGTTTATTATTTAGTGTACTTTGTTGTACAAATATATTCACATCCATCCCCTACATTGCAGAATTGGTCAATTCCAATTTATTCCATTTCCCCTTTTCAACTCACTGTAATTAGAATATTCTGCTGTTTTTCAACATATTTGCATTCCTATCAATCCCATTTAATGTTAAATTCCCTTTTTTGTACATACATAGAAATAACATCAATGATTATTCATATTTTATTTTCCCATATGTTTACTTTCACCAATAAATATGCAAATTTTAATTTGCTTTTATCTTACCACTCTGCAAATATCTCAGTCATCCTTCCCATTATATAAGTTACTTGGAGTTTTTTAAAATGATGATTTAGGTTTTATTTCTTGTATATCATTACATTATTCCATTCATCAAGAGTCTTCTGTCTAATAATCTCTATTTAACACATATTAAAATTACCTGCCATATTATCATGCTGTACTTAACCACGCATAGAGAAAATACAAGATCATTGCTCACCAGTTTCCTCTTCTTTCCGTCTTCCTCTGTCTATACATAATTTGTTTAATATATCCTTTCAGTTTTTTCCCAAATATTATACTCAGCTGCTGTATTTCTCTGAGGGTTTTACATTGTCAAAATTATTTAATTTTTATCTGACAAGTGAAATTTATATTAGTTAAATATAAGATATGTCATTTGTAGTGCTTTTCTTTAATAGCTTCAAGATGACATTCTGTGGTTTTCTAACTTCCTATATTGCAGTTAAAAAAAAAACATATAAAGTAGATTCTCTTTTCTTGGTTAGGAACCAGTTCAATCTCTATTAAATTTTGCAATAGTTACTCTTTATTATTAGAATTCAAGAAGTACTGTAAGGTATTGCTTCGTTTGAATTTTTTTTTCTGCCAGGGATTAAATGAGAAATTTCAGTCTGAAGATTCCACTTATTATCTGCTAGGGTATATTTTCTTTCATTATTTCTTTTATTCTTTTATTATTATTCTGTCTTGTTTGTGTTTAATATTACCTTCTTTCCTTAATGTTGTTATATCCTCCCCCCAATTTAATTATGAAAAATTTTAATTACTCATAAAAGTTGAAAGAATTATATAGTGAACTCACTTTTTGCAAGCATATTCTAACTAATGATTAATATTTGTTTATAATTGTATTATTATTGAAGTAAATTTACAGAGAAATGGACAAATCTTAAGTATACTATTTAATAGCTCTATTGTATTTTATTAATAAGAGTCACATTCCCATTAAGCAAGATAACCATTTTCTGTTTTTCTCCCCTCAAAAATCCCTTACCTCCATCTCTACCTAACCCTCAATTAATGAGTAAAAAAGTAATCGCACAGCTCTCCACACCATGCCTTGAACATTTTCAATTCACTAGAGATGTAACAAATATTTCTGAGAAATCAAGCTATGAAAACGATGGGAAATAACCATATGTTTAGTAATATGGTAGGTATAACAGTTTTTGTCAAGAGCCATTTTATTGGAATGAAGGGAAATAAAGAATATAAGAAACAATGGTTATCTAGCACCTCTTATATTTTCCTGGATAGAGCTTGAGCCCGTCCTCGGAAGTGAGGTATCACAAGAATGAAAGAATAGGCACCACTGTACTCGCCATCAAACTGGCACTGACTGATCAACACTAAGGTGCTCACACAGTGTAATATTCTTTGGGGGTAGGAGGGTTGGGGTGGGTAAACTCACGACTAATGGACGTGGTGAGCATTGTAAGGGGGAAGGGTACATCTCAAATCATGGTTGGGATGTGGCAAAGTCATAACATGTAACCAAAATGTTTGTACCCCCATAATTTCCTGAAATGAAATTTTAAAAAAAGAATTAAGTATAGGGAAGTGTACAGCTACTTTAACAACTCTGTCATCAAGCTTTGCTTTGAACAGGAACAAAATAAAACAGACACAATCTCAGGGACGGAGAATAAGTAACGGCAGATTTTTCTCTAAGATGGACAACACTTTCACAGGTGTTTTTACAGATGATCCAGTGCGAGTAGATGAAAAAGAAAGAAAAACAAGAAGGGAAGTCTTTGAGTTAGCAAGAGGGAAGACATCACTGGCCACATGGGCAATTTGCCTTCAATAGGAGGATGGTTATTTCCTTGGATATGTGCAAAGAAAGTAGCAGATGGGTGGCTTGAGAGAGGTATGTATCTAGCACTAGTAAATGAGTATGAGAGGCGTGATGAGGTTTTTCTAGAGCTGCACTGTCCAATATGGTAACCATTAGCCATATGTGGCATTTAATGACAAATAAAAAATTTAAATAAAATTAGAAATTCAGTTTCTCAGTTACACTATCCACATTCCACATGCTCAATAGCCATGTGATTCCCCTATTGGACAATATATTTTCCATCACTGAAGTAAGTTCTATTGGACTGCATTGGCCTAAATTATCTCTGATGCAATAACAGGCATGCAAGTCAGTATTAAATCTAAAATGTAAAGCCAGGCTGTAAGGGGATCCATAGAGACACTTTACTCTTCTGACTCAAGTTCACATGAATTGGAGAGGGGTGATCTAGCTGGATATAGAAGGATGAATGAAGGTCTCTTTTAACTAAACTCTTGTATATCTCAAAATATATGAGATATATGGCAGCCTGGTACGGCTTCCTTTCCAACTTTGCTAGGTGGTAAGTAACAAGTTAACTTCCTGCTGCTTCACTCTGCATTTCTTAATCACTAATGAGAATCAAGATTTTTGTTTGTTTATTTTTGTACAAATTTAACATTCCAAAGTACATTTTGCTTAAGGACATAAAAGATCTCTGTTAGGATTTTAAAACCATGTTTGTTATACTATTAATAGAAATGTTTTTTCTCAGCTTGTCTTTTTTCTTATATGTATGGCCCAGAAATGTTTTAACATTTATGGGTTTATGTGGATTGATTTTTATTTCTGTAGTTTTTGTCATTGGTATGAGACTTTACCATCCTTAAAGTTAATAAATTATTATTTTTCTGTTATACTTATTTTTTAAATTTCAACCTTTATTAAGTATATATACACATAGAAACACATCCACAGTTACATATATATATATATATATATATATATATATATGGAATTATTTGGTGTAAAGTATGGAACAGAATGTAATTTAGGTATTTTTCTTATATAAGCTAGTTGCCATCTTAACATAATTTCTTAAATATTTATTGAATAATATTTCCATTCTGTTTTGAATATATATAATTATTATATAAACTAGCATCTAAGTCTAGATGTTCTCATTTAATCCACTGAAGTATTATTTTTGGAACCAACACCATGACTATTTTAAATGCTCTGTGATATGTGCTAATGTAAGTGTACCCTCATTATTTTTTCATTATTTTCTTGTCAACGCTCACATATTTATTCTTTTGGATAAACTTTATTGAGTCGAGTACTTTTAATAACCCAAGCTAAACTTCTTATTTATTTCTTCATATATCATCATATTAATTTTATTTATATATTTTAACTATTTTTTTTATTTCAGCATATTATGGGGGTATAAATGTTTAGGTTATGTGTGTTGTCTTTTCCCCCTTTCTCCCCTGGAGTCAGAGCTTCAAGCGTGTCCATCCCCCAGATGGTGCACATCGCACTCATTATGTATGTATATAACCACCCCGCATTCCCCCACCCATCTGCCTGATGCCCACTAAATGTTATTTCTATATGTCCACTTAGGTGTTGATCAGTTAATACCAATTTGCTGATGAGTACATATGGTGCTTGTTTTTCCATTCTTAGGATACTTCACTTAGTAGAATGCGTTCCAGTTCTATCCAGGAAAATACAAGAGGTGCTATATCACCATTGTTTCTTAAAGCTGAATAGTACTCCACATTTTATTAATACCACATTTTATTAATCCACTCATGGACTTGATGGACACTTGGGATGTTTCCACATCTTTGCAATTGTGAATTGTGCTGCTATAAACATTCAAGGGTAGGTGTCTTTTTTATAGAGTGTCTTTTGGGTAGGTGCCCAGTAATGGGATTGCTAGATCAAATGGTAGATCTACTTGTATCACTTTAAAGTATTTCCATATTGCTTTCCACAGAGGTTGAACTGGTTTGCTGTCCGCCAGCAATGTAGGAGTGTTCCTATCTCTCCACATCCATGCCAACATTTATTGTTTTGGGACTTTTTAATACAGGACATTCTCATGGGAGATAAGTGATATCTCATTGTGGTTTTGATTTGCATTTCCTTGATGATTAGAGATATTGAGCATTTTTCCATATGTTTTTGGCCATTGTTCTGTCTTCTTTTGGAAAGTTTCTGTTCATGTCCTTTGCCCACTTTTTGATAGGGTTGTTTGATTTTTTTCTTGCTGATTTTCCTGAGAGATTGTAGTTATCAACCCTTTATCGGATGCGTAGCTTACAAAATTTTCTCCCATTCTGTAGGTTGTCTGTTTGCTCTCGTGATGGTTTCTGTGGCTGTGCAGAAGCTTTTTTTTTTTTTTTTTTTTTGAGACAGAGTCTCACTCGGTTGCCCGGGCTGTAGAGTGCTGTGGCATCACCCTAGCTCACACCAACCACAAACTCCTGGGCTCAAGCAATCCTTCTGCCTCAGCCTCCCGAGTAGCTGGGACTACAGGCATGTGCCACTATGCCCGGCTAATTTTTTTTTAACATATATTTTTAGTTGTCCAATTAATTTCTTTCTATTTTATAGTAGAGACGGGGTCTCGCTCTTACTCAGGCTGGTCTTGAACTCCTGACCTTGAGCTATCCACCCGCCTCGGCCTCCCAAAGTGCTAGGATTACAGGCGTGAGCCACCGCGCCCAGCCAGGTTTTAAGATTTCTTAATCAATGGTAATTGTTGTTTCTGTTTCACGCTATAACTCATTCAATTTTATAAAAAATAAATCAGGCATCTAATGGAAAATAGGACAAAAGCATAAAATAGCAATTTATGCAAGAGGAAACAAAAAGAACATACCAACACATAGAATAAATAAACAGCTTTACTAGGGATTACATGAATACAAATAATTGTTAAATTAGTTATTTTTTCTTTCTTCTAATGACTCCCAGTGTTGGTGAGGTTGTGGTAAAAATGATTCTCTACTGATAGTAGTGTAAATTGGGGCAAGCTTTGAAAGCCTTACAGCACATACATCAGGGGCTATAAAAATGGTCATATCTAGCTGGGCACAGTGGCTCATACTTGTAATCCCATCACTTAGGGAGGTGGAGGTGGGAGGATTGCTTAAGCCCAGGAGTTGGAGATCAGCCTGGGCAACATAGCAAGACCTCATCACTGCAAAATATAAAAATACTAGCCCTGCATGGTAGAGCATGCCTATAATCCCAGCTACTCTGGAGGCTGAGGTAGGAGGATTGTTTGAGCCCAAGAGCTTGAGGTTACAGTGAGCTATGATGATGCCACTGCACTCCAGCCCAGAAAATAGAGTGAGACCCTGTTTCAAAAAAAAAGAAAAAAGAAGGAAGAAAAAATTAAATAGGGAAAAATCCCCTAAAACCTAGATTAATGAAAATGTTCATTGCAGTATTGTCTATAATGTTTTAAAAGTTATAAAACAAAAATAAAAGAAATAATTTAAATATTAAACACCAAAGAACCAACTGGACAAATGTTGGTATATTGACATAGTACACAATACTATGTACCCATTTAAAATAATAATTAACACTATGTAGTGTTATAGAAGTATTTATACTACAACGTGAGCTATACGAAACTGAACACAAAATTGCATATTATAATGTGCCTGTTAAAATTAAACGTATATCAACAAAACTGAAAGGTAGTGTACAAAATAAAAATGCTCTTCTCCTTTAGGAGGATTGTAGGTCATTTGTTTTCCTTTTTCAACGTTTTATTTGATGTCGGTGTTATATTGTCTTTATTGCTTAAAAGAATTAAGTTAAAACAAAATGGTACAGAGAACCTCAATTTCTCCATCTGCATGGTGGGTTAACACTGGTTTCTTTTACCCTGGATTGAGAGATGTTTATTTTATAGATTTTAACTCATTGAACTCAGGGGTTCCTATAAATCCAGTCCTGGGAGAATGAAGGATGGGAGGGAGAGGAAAAAATAAATAGGTACTGATTAAATTTAAAAGGAAAGATCATCTGCTTTAATCGGAAATGTATATGTACTGTGCCCCTAGACAGAGTTTTAAGTGCACTCTGTGTTAGTTAGCAACTTCAATTAAAAGTACTGTGTGATCCTTTGGGCTTTGAAGATATGAAGCCTATATACATACACATGAGCTAAAATTACCGCGTAATCACGAGGATGTGTGCACTCTGAATAATTAAACGCACTAAGCATCTCCAGCTGATGGATCAGTGCTGTGTAAGAGCAGTGCAAACACCACGTGACAAGGGAGATTACAAGACATTTTGAAATGATAGTTTAATTTCCAGGCTTTTTTATTTTTTTGAGCTTGTGCTTTCTCTTTTAGCCATTACGGGCAAGTTAAAGGAGATTTGATTATCTTGTTTCCTGTGAAAGGTTATTTAGCTCCTCAATCCCATTAAGTCACTTTCTGCACTCCAGTGCACCAAGCCTTCACCAGGTTATCAGCCCAGGAAGAGTAAATGGAGACACTAGGATCAGATTTCCAAAGGAAGGAAAGTTAAAGCAAAGTTTGAAAGGGGTGACAGCCAACAGCCATGCGCTTAGGAACTCAATTAGACTGAAAAGACAACTATCTCATTATCTCGTTCCGAAATGATCTAAATACATAAGAATCTAAAAGTTTTAAATAAACTTGTCCTGCTGACTGTCTAGATGACTGAATTTCCCTTCTCAAAAAATTTTTAAACACCCACTTCGTATTTATTTATTCCAGGCGCGAAGCAGCTGCGATAATTATGCTGTCAGATTCAGTAAGCTAATGAGGAGTCACCAGAGTGGAAGGTTTTGCATTTGTGAGATTGCTGAAGGAGAGCCACTCTGCGGCTTTTTCCGTTCTTTCTTTTTCTTTCTTTTTTCCCCTCCTTTTTCTTTCTTTTTTTTCTATGAGTTGGGAAGGAGAGTCTGGCAGTCCACAACCAAATTGGAATCCTTTTGATTAACTGGTTGCCTTCCCAGCATGTTCTGCCAGATAATGTGTCTCTCTTTCTCTTTCTCTCTCCCTCCCTCCCTGCTTTTGAGGAGCTGCTGCTTTTGAGGGGCAAGGAAGCCCGAGGGAAATCCCAGCTTTTCATGCCACTGTCCCCAAGGCAAGAGGATCCTTCTCCCTGAGAGAAGTTCCCAAAATGGTTTGGATTTGCGTTGATTTGAGAGTTATCTGTAAAGTGTACACACTGTTTATTTTAGCTGTTTAACTGTTTATGATATGACAAGAGCTAAAAGAAAGTAGAATATGAAATTGCATATCATAATGTCAATGTAAAAATGTCTTATGTATATCATCAAGTGATATGATGGCCCCCCTTTCCAGCCTAGCATTGGAATATGTAATTCCAAACCCAAGAAGTTGGGACCACACTTTACCCAGCATCTGAGGCAGAAGTCTTACTAGGCCAAGTAAGGCAGAGCCGGTGCTGAAGGTTTATTTCTCCCCTTTGGGTATGAATAGCTTCCAGCAAATAATATTATTAAGCCATTTTAGGCTTTTGGTATCAACAAGGATAGAAGCTTCTCTTTTTGTTAAATTGTGAGATATTTTGAGCATCCTGGGTTTGTGCAGATTGTAAGCATTGGAAAAGCAATGCCCAAGTGGAAGAATGCCCTGAGCAAGTTTTGTGGATGTGCTTTGGTGACAATGTGGCCGCTGCTGCCTCTTGACATTTTTCTTAGACATCTATGCTAACACTTGTAACATTAGCTACTATTTACTGAAAATATATTGTGTATCAGGAACTGCACAAGGTGTTTTGCATATATTATCTTCCTTAAACTTACAATAATCTGCCAGGAAGTTTTATTTTCCCCATTTTTCAGAGAAGCCTCTTAAAATGTTCACTTTAAGGACTTGGCCCATAGCTTTTGAGTAGTAAGCACCCAGCAGTAGCAGGCACTTAACAAACACAGGCACTTTTGAAATTGCAAACTGCCAGCATTCTAAACTAACCAGATACATGATTTGGAGGTCAAAGGTAGCATATAGAGATATTTCCAAGTAGTTTTTTTTTTTAATTTACAGAAGTTCTATCTTGGAGTCTATTTAAATAGTTTGCCTAATATATCTAGCAGGATTTGAAACTTGCTGAAACATATCTAGCCCAATCTAGTCATTGGGACTAAAGTCAGACTCCTTGGCATGACATTAGCTGCGTTCACCGTCTGGTTCCAGTCACTTCTCCAACTTTATCTTCCAGGCTGTCTTGCTCTAACCGTGCACAATTACTTGCAGTTCTCCCAAACACTTTTCTTCCTCCATGTCTTCACTCATGCTGATCCCTCAGCCAGGAGTATCCTCCCCGGAAGCCCTTAACTAGCAGGAGCATAAGTCATCCTTCAAGGCTGAAAGGGCACCTGTCTGTGCTTTCCCCGTGCGCCATGGTAGACTTGCAGCAAGCGGTTATTATAATCCTTTGTGTGCATCTCACTTTTGGCCCTGGTTTATATGTGTGTGTGTGTTTTATTCCTATTTTTATTTTATCCCTATTTTTACAGTCTTCAACACGTAGCATGATGGCTTGCCCAAGTGTTCATTTGGCAAATACGCATCGAATTAAATTAAATAGGAAGAGCTTGATATCTGTTAGTAGATTCAGGGAAGTGAGTCATCCGTGAGTCAGTATAAATTATTGGTAAATAAGTCTAGCTCATGTTTCCACATCTCTCTGGGTAACAAATATTACAACAGACATTAAAAAAAATACTGTGAAAGAGCCCAGGGAATAATATGTTGGTGCTTTTCTCTCTTCCTCCCTACAGAAGAGTCTTTGTTTACAGTTTCGGGAGTGAGGCTAAAGCCAGAAATGTGTGACCTTTTGGCCTCCTACCGGAAAGGTCACCACCCCTCCCAGTTTAGCAAATGCTGGTGAAAAGAAAGAGTGAGGTCACCAAGACCCTTCCAGGTAAGTGGTCCCAGCAGTGAGGTTCCTTAGGGACAGAAGTGAAAGCAATTGCCAGGACATTGTCCCCAGGTTTAGAGCACCTCTGTTCTGTGTCTAGCTCTTCATCCCCGCTCTAGCGTCTTTAGGTCTCCATTTTCTGAGTTGGGAAAGGAGGATAATATGTGCATCCCCTGTGTCTCCCGTTCCCAGAGCAGTGGCAGGGCTCCTGACACAGAACTTGCAGGCCACCGTGAGGCCTCCAGCTAACACCAGTGGAATACAGGATTACAACCGACATATCGTTTTCCCTTAACTAGGTAGTTCTCTCTGTCGACTGAGAGGACAAAATCGGAGGTAAGCGCGACCAAGTGTTCCAGTTTACTTAAGACTGAGGAGTTTCCTGGGATGCAGAACCTTCTGTACTAAAATTGGCACAGTCCTGGGTAAACCAGGGTGGTTGGCCACCTTAGTAGTATAAATTGCTTCCAAGGTAATCTTAAGGAGACAAGTAGCTATGGAAGATTTTCCCAAAGCTACTATACCCTTGACGTGTTTCTGCTAGCACACACAGGGGAAGCCAAAAGCCACCATAGTATAGACAACCCTAGATGTCACAAGAGCACTTCCCATACCGGGTCTTCTCTGGTGGGTAGAAGGGACCTAATCTAGATAGAGGAAACAAGGCGGAACCCGTGCCACAGAGCCTGTCAGGCAGCTCTTTAGGTCAGTGGTCCCCAGTCTTTTTGGCACCGGGGACCGGTTTCATGGACGATTTTTCCACAGAGTGGGGTAAGGGGTGGGGGATGGTTTCAGAATGATTCAAGCACATTACATTTATTGTGCAGTCAAACCTCTCTGCTAATGATAATTTGTACTTGCAGCTGCTCACCAGTGCTATCATCACCACCTCAGTCCCACCTTAGACCATCAGGAACTAGATTTTTATAAGGAGGGCGCAACCTAGATCCCTCGCATGTGCAGTTTACAGTAGGGTTTGTGCCCTTATGAGAATCTAATGCCACCGCTGATCAGACAGGAGGCGGAGCTCAGCCGGTGATGCGAGCGATGGGGAGCAGTTGTAAACACAGATGAAGCTTCACTCGCTCACCTGCCACTCACCTCCTGCGTGTGGCCCAGTTCTTAACAGGTCATGGACAGGTCCCAGGCCCTAGGTTGGGAACTGCAGCTTTAGGTGACCCTGGCTATACCCAAAGCCACAAGCATTATCCTATGATTTGGCCACCCAGTTGGCAACCACAGCTTGGCCATGCTTCCTAACAGAACTTGTGGGGCCTAGATGGCAATCACTGGCATACTCCCTACACCCACTCCCAGTGTCGCTCACATGGTAGGATTCACTCTTTGCCCTTTCTCTTGGATCACTATCTGTGGCTGTCCCAATTAAAGGCATACACACACATCAAGGACATCTGCCTCCTGGCTCTTCTAAAGTCACTGTTTCCTAAGACAATGATCTTGTCTTTAAAAAACAGGGAAGTTTAGAATTATAGCTGTTCCCCAGAGTATTTTATGAAATACCTAAGTTTGTATTTTTACAATATGCATTTGGAATCGCAATTGGCAATACAATAATACGGTATTTCCCAAGGAAAGTATTTTCTAAGTGTGGGAAATGGATGAGTGTTTACTGTGTAATTATACCTTTTTAAACCTACTAGTTACGAGAACAGGATGAACTTTAGCTACATTCTATGAAGTGAAGGGTTTGCCCTTCATAAAATCATCAAAGACACTCATGGAAATGGTCTCAGAGGGTGGTGCTCCATAAGCATTATTATTATTTCTATTGTTGCTATTATTTCATTTTAGTAAGCAGCCAGAAGGTAGTGAGATAACCCTGCTTCTCTGATCTACAGTGACCTTCCACAAAGAATTGTTACCTGTAGACATAAATTGGTCACAATAGAAAATCAATTACATGCAGCATGTCAAGCTTCTGTGCCAGCAATTGAAGAGGGGAGAAGGCAGATTTTGCCTCTGCTGGAGTAATCTCATGATATCCCTAGGCCTTGGTACGAATGTAAGGAGATAAAACCAGTAGGAGATGAACCACAAGAGGGAAAAGCTAGAGCAATTAAACTGTTTAATAAATGGCTTGGGATCAGCAAAATCTGAGAGTGCCGGAGTTAAAGAGACTAAAAGCCATAATCACATGGACTCTTGGGGCCTGTAAATCTTTTCCACTGAATTGAATTTATGTTAAAATATTCACTTTTCAGGAGAGTCAAAATGTAAATTGGGATATTAGAACTTGGTAACTGGCAGCAATGCCTCAAAATTAAGAGTCTTGAAAGATCTTCACAATGTCAGTTTCAGGCATGGAACAAATGTGTACGGATGTCTACAACAGAGAAATAGAAGGGAACTAAAATTTACTAGATACTACCGCATGCCAGGCACTGTAGTAGGTGCTTTACACATACTATGTCAAAGCTTGGTGTGTTTAGAGTAGTGGGTTGCATCAAGTTACAAGGGTAGTTTGTACATCTGGAGATAAATTTTTATTATTCTTAAAGCTTTCTTCATTCTTATCAGGAGTAGGATGCTGCCTCTCTAACATTTATTATCATTTTTCTATCAACATATATATTTCTGTCAATAACTTTGCAATATTGTTTAGCAGGTTTTCCTTACTCAGTCTGTACTCTGTTTCTCATTATTTTGATTTTGTTTGTTCATTCACTTCCAGGGCTACACTTCTGCTGTTTGAGTTTTCGTTTGCGTCAGCTTGCTAAGAAGCTTCAAATCTAACTCCATACTGGATCAGAGATTTTATGCCATCGTCTGTGACCCAGAGTATTTTAAATATGATGTTCAAGGCAACAGTACATAATACTTGAAGAAAAAGCAATGGAAAGTTATTTCCATTTTCACTTGCCTAGAATTTAGCGGTAATTGGCTCAAAAATTAGACACGGACTAAGAGAGCCTGAGAAGAGGACTTCTGAGTAATTTCATTCATTTCGTCATTTGATAGAGAGATCCCTGGGTCAGAAGGTTGATTTTCCCAACAGGACAGATAAGAGACTGACAAATTGAAAGAATTTGGAGACAACTAATGCTTACGGAGGCCTGCCACTCCTGTATTCACTTAAAATTTCCCCCAACAAAGGGACTTCTCTAGCAAAGAGAGGATTAGTCTAAAGTTTAGAAAGGTCTCCAGGGAAGATGGTTTATTGGATAAAGTTGTCAACAAAAGGACTAACTTACGACTATTTGTTGTGATTTCCTAGGGGGCGCTTTTTCCTTCACTAACCGGATTATCAGAACACTCTTCCACTTCACCTCACCCAGGTTTTAGAAGTTTGGATTTAGCTGCTGTTTAGAATTGAATTTCAGTCTATCTCCTTCTACTGAATCTTAATTGTCTGTGATGATGGCAAAAATGATGAGAAATCTAAGCCCTGATTTGTTGTGGAGATACTGCATAGATAGGAGCAAAGAGTTCCAAAGATGTAATTCAAGCCCTGTTGCACCTTCAGACACACATGCACACGCACACACGCAGAACCCTTGAGTAAAATGAGAGATCTGTCTTGGCTAACGCGTGTATCATTTTATACAATGACCCCTTCTAAAATAAGCCAGGGAAACTCAAATTACTTCTGTCTAGGGATCATCTCAGGAAATGTAGTAGCCTAGAAACCAGAGACCTCTCTATATCCTTTGGAAGAACAAGGAGGAACTAATTAAGAGAGAATTAAAAAATAGTAACTGTCCACCCCAATGTCTGAGATGGAAGAAGGAAAAACACACACAGAGAGCCCAGAAAAATCTGCCTTAATGAGTATTTGATTTTAGCAAGGCATTTGACAAAGCCTGTCCAGATATACATGAAAGATGAAACAGCATGGGCTAGATGATGGAGCAGACATGTGCTCAAAGAACAGTGGTTATTCAACCTAGAAAAAGGCCAATAGTAGTGTGGCACAAGGTTTAGACTCAAGTCCTATTCTGGTCAAATATTTTTATTAACCATTTGACTAAATCAGAGAAGGTGTACAACCTATTCATAAAACTCATTGAAGTAAGTATTGTTATTATTGATTTATTACTTCCATTTTACAAAAGAGGAAACTGAGGCTCAGCAAAGTTTAATAACCCATTCATAGTAGTGTGTCAGAGTTAAGATGCAAACCTTAGGTCTAGCTGTCTCCAGTGTCTGTGATCTTCCCAGTAATCACATACCTATCAGATTTGCAGAATGTACATCTTGGAGAGCCAGCTGCTATTTAGCATTGGATCATGATTCAAAAGACTGAAATCTTCCTTGCTAGAAGCTAATGAGCAAGAAGCCAAAGCAACACTTATTCCAATCAAATTTCATCCGATTTAAATTCTTACACTTTGGGCTACAACTTAAGTAAGACTGACTTAGTGGAAGTTAGCATTTTGCAGTACAATATGAATTAATAGTATAATCTGGCTGTCCCCCAGAAGATAATACTAATACTGTTAGGCTGCATAAATGAAGGAACAAGATGATTCCCCAGAGAAAGGAAATAGTTTACTCTCTACTGACCAGACCACATCTAAATTACTGTTATGTTCAACTTTACACATCACATTTTGAAAGAAGCATCAAATTAAAGTAAGTATTTATTGTGCCCTTATTCATTTACAGACCTAATCCTGTCTAATCCTCTTAACAAGACTAAGACATAAGTGTGGTCAGTACCCATTTTTACAGAGAAAAACATTAAGAATCAAATGTAAGTAGCTAAGATTCGATGCTCATACTGCCTGTCCCCAAAGTCTGTGATTTCCCTGCCGCCCTTCCAACTCTGTGCTGCGTGCTCCATGGAGGGCTGCTAGGAGAAGAGAGGCCACTGGAGCCAAGGTGCAAGGAGGAACTGCTGCAAAAAGAAAACCCAGGGAACAGAGAAACTCCCTCCAGAGGATTGAGGGCTCTCACAAGGCAATGAGGCTGGCCCTCTAGTGGGTGGCTACAGAGCTAGGACAAACAGATTGAAAGCTCAGGATGCTACTTTGGATGCAGCAAGAAGAGTTTTAGAACAGTTTCACCTATTCTCCAATAGATTGAGTTCCCACGCAGTGGTGGACTTCCTTTGCCTCCCTGAAGATATGGAGGGATTCCCATGTTGGAGATTAGAATAGCTGACCTCTAAAGTCCAATCTAATCCCAAGATTCTCTAATAATGACTTCTGAATAGCTGTAGACAGACTATACTTGGAATTATGGTAAAATCCTATTGTTGCAAGAATGGGCAGACTCATTTTATTTTTTGAAAAAGGATTTTTAAAAAGCGGAAATTGACAAAATTATCCTCTTTAATTATAATGGAAGATAAATTATGCTTCCTTCTCTTTTCTTCTTTAATTAGGGGGTTCGCCTGTTCAAAAGCTTAATAAAAATTACACATAAGATTCTAAAACATCATTTAAATCTTCCTTCATTCTTTGATTTTTTTTTTTTTTTGAAGCAGGGTCTTGCTCTGTCGTCCTAGCTAAAGTGCAGGGGCATCATCATAGCTCACTGCAACCTCAAATTCCTGGACTCAAGCAATCCTCCAACCTCAGCCACCTGGGTGGCTGGGACTTCAGGTGTGTACCACCACGCCTGGCTAATTTTTGTATTTTTTGTAGAGATGGGATCTCACTATGTTGCTTGGGCTGGTCTCAAACTCATGGCCTCAGGCAATTTTCCGGCCTCAGCCTCTGAAAGTGCTAATATTACAGATGTGAGACACGCCCCTGGCCCATTCCTTGATTTTGTAAAATGAGCATTCCTGGTATTTGGGCATATTTTTCCCCCCATGATTTTGTTGATTGCTTTATATAGATACACATCTGACTTTTTAAGACATAATTTATTCTTGTTCAATTTGATGTATTAGTTATTTCATTATTGATGCTTACTTATTTAGTCATTAGTGCTACTCACCTAGTATTTCTGTCTCCCAGGCATCCATAATTGGATGGCACTTCTTGGCACTCTGGTAGGTGGATAGGGCCATACAATTACTTCTGGCCAATGAATTGTGAGTAGAAGTGATATGTGTCACTTCTGGGCCAAGCATTCACTTGATTACCAGTACAAAGTCCTCTAAATTTCCTTTTATTTTTCCCTCTGTTGCAATGACCAGCAACGTTCAACACAGTCCCAAGATGAGAAGATGTATGTAGAACAGAGTTCCCAGATGACATGTGATGAATGTTTAATGGGAAAGAGAAATAAAATTTTATTGTTTTAAGCCATAATATTTTGGGGATATTTGTTACTATAGTATAACCTGCCCTATCCTGACTAGTACTAGGGCACATAAAACACAGACCTGCACTGTCCAACATAATAGCTACTAGCCACATATGGCTATATTTAAATTTGAATTAATTATTAAATTGACTTTAAAAATCAGTTCCTTGGTCACACTGACCACATTTTAAGGGTTCAGTAGCCACATGTGGCTAGTGGCTACCATATTGCATGATGCAGATATAGAACATTTCCACCATTGCAGAAAGTTCTGTTGAACAGTGCTGACATAGAGCATTAGAATTTTTATGAGAGTTGGCAAAGATATCTTCTAACATTTTTTGATATTTTAAGTGTGTGCATTTAATACCACCTTAGAGTTAGCTTGAAAAGTTTTATGTTTTTTAAATGAAATTTCTGGGAGCATCCAGTGGATGCTGGAAGAAAATAAATCACTCTGAGCAGTTACATTTCTTGGAGCTCAGAAGGTCTTTTCCTGAAGGTTACATTGACAGAGGAGATTAACATCTTTTTGTTACTCTTGACAACTTTCATAAATGAATTCCCAGAGCAGTTTCATTTTAGTCTCTCCTTTCTGAGGCTCCTCCCATTTTCTACTTCTGACTCTTCTCTACTCCTAATTAGGTTAATATGCACCTAATGTAAGATCTGATGTGCTCAGGCCAGGCGTGGTGGCTCATGCCTGTAATCCTAGTGCTCTGGGAGGGCGATGCAGGAGGATCACTTGAGGTCAGGAGTTTGAGAACAGCCTGAGCAAAAGCGAGATCCCCGTCTCCACTAAAAATAGAAAAAAATTAGCCGGGCATGGTGGCGCATGCCTATAGTCCCAGCTACTCGGGAGGCTGAGGCAGGAGGATTGCTTGAGCCCAGGAGTTTGAGGTTGCTGTGAGCTAGGCTGACACCATAGTACTTTAGCCTGGGCAACAGAGCGAGACTCTGTCTCAGAAAAAAAGAAGATCTGATGTGCTCAGTAATGAATTCATCCAAGTTTGTTATCGTCCTTGTAAGCAATTATTTCTATTGTAAGAACTGTCATTAGATATTACAAAAAAATCTTGTGGGAGACCAAAACAGAACCAAGATATAAAATAACCTTTGCCATTTGTTCATTGAGTCATTCAACAAACATCTAAGCACTAGGAATACAAAAATTAACAGTTTCCCCAAGGATCTTACAGTCTAATGGAGAGTTAGATGGAACTAAATACAAGATCCAAAGACAGCATATCGATCTGCCCTATCATAAAGGAGATGATGGGAGGCTTTGTCTTGAAGGAGGAGTTTTCCAGGCAGGCAATTGAGGGAATAAGAGGATAGCCCTATGTGAGGGAAATTTACAATTTACTTATTTATGATATTTATTATTTTTCTCTCCCCTGCTAGAATGTAGGCTCCATGAAGACGGGAATTTTTGTTTTATTCACTGATGTGTCTCAAGCACCTTAAACAGTCTCTTAAACATAGGGATCCTCACTAACTATCTTTTTTATTTTTTATTTATTTAATTTTTTTGAGGCAGAGTCTCGCTCTGCTGCCCCAGGTAGAGGGCAGTGTCGTTAGCATAGCGCACTGCAACCTCAAGCTCCTGGGCTCAAGAGTCCTCAAACTCCTGCCTTAGCCTCCCGAGTAGCTGAGACTACAGGCACACACCAAGCCACCCAGCTAATTTTTCTATTTTTAGTAGAGACTAAAAATAGAAGGTGTCACTCTTGCTAAGGCTGGTCTTGAACTTGTGAGCTCAAGCAATCCTCCCGCTTCAACCTCCCGGAGTGCTAGGATTACAGGCCTGAGCCACCCAGAGCCACCTGGCCACTAACTGTCTTCTTTTTTTTTAATTTCAGAATATTAGGGCGGTACAAATGCTTTTGTTACATAAATTGCCTTTGCACCACCCAAGTCAGAGCTACAAGCATACTCAACCCCCAGATGTGCACCATACCCATTAGGTGCGAATTTACCCATCCCCTCCTCCCCCCTCCCACCTGCCCGATCCCCAGTAACTGTTACTTCCATATGTTCACATGGGTGTTGATCAATTAGTACCAATTTAATAGTGAGTATAGGCGGTGCTTGTTTTTCCCTTCTTGTGATACTTCAAAGAATGGGCTGAATGAATGAACTCCTCTATCATGTTTTTGACTGCCACTAAGCACTCCTTTTCTTCCTTGCCCTGTTTTGTTTTGTTTTGGGGTTTCTTCGGATATCACATACCAGTGTTTTACATTTTTTTGTATATTTTCAATATCCCCCAATAGAAAGTAAGTCCCGCAGGAGCAAGAATTTTGATATGTTCTGCTCACTGATGTATCCCAAGTACCTAGAATTATAGTACACATAATACATAGTTGGTGCTTGGTAAACATTTGTGGAATAAATTAATAAATCAATGAAGATTCAGAGATTGAAAGAAATGTGATTAAGAGCCTATATTTGCCTGGGAGGGGATAAGAGATGTGTGTCCTCTGAGACAGGAGAAAAGGAAAAGTACTCAGTTACAGTTTAGAAACATAATAAGGCCATTAAACAGGGGTGTAGAATCAGGAGCCAGAGTGCTTCTGTTCAGGTCTGGTGCTGCCACTTGCTGTGTGACCTGGGGCAAGTTAGTTAACTTCTCTGTGCTTTCACTTCCTCCTTTGTAAGATGGGATAACAGTATCTCTCTTACGGAGTTGCTTGTGAGGATTAGATGAATTAATACATTTAAAGTATTTTAAACACTGCCTGTGACATAGTAAACACTATAAAAATTAGCTGGTAGTGCTGGTGGTGGTTTTCATAGTCATAGTCATAGTCAAGTGAAAGAAAAAGGGAACAGGGGAGTTAAACATGCCAAAGGCCATGGGTTCTACCTGGCAAGGGACGGCAGGAGGACAATATGAAACCAATTTAGTTAGATTAGGTTTGGGGATGAAGTTCAGGGGGAAAGTTGATAACACCTGATTTGAGTTCTGTATGTGACTACTCTTCACCTTGGTGAGCCTGGCTAATTAGGGTTGCAGGCACCTTTATAATGAAATCTGCTTGGGCTTCATTAACCTCCTGCTCTGATGAATGGATTAAAAAATGAGAGCCAGTGTTTTAAAATATATTTCTTTCTTATTTATTTATTTAGAGACAGAGTCTCAATCTGTCACCTGTGCTAGAGTGCCATGGCGTCATCCTAGCTCACAGCAACCTCAAACTCCTGGGCTCAAGGGATCCTCCTGCTTCAGTCTCCTGAGTAGCTGGGACTACAGATGTGCGCAACCATGCCTGGCTAATTTTTTCTATTTGTAGTAGAGATGGGGTCTCGCTCTTGCTCGGACTGGTGTTGAACTCCTGACCTCAAGAGATCCTCCCGCCTCGGCCTCCCAGAGTGCTAGGATTATGGGCATGAGCCACCAAGCCTGGCTGAGTGTTTTAAAATATAGATATTTTTCTTTCCAAGCAAATTCCAATTCCTGCAAACTTGTATAAATAAAATAATGGCACTGATTTTTTTTCTCCTCTGAGATCTTTTTGGTTTTATTTTAGTTTTGTAGGTGTTTTGTAATTTGTTATGTTTAAACAATGTTTGGGGAAAGATCCAGGGGATTTGAGGCAGGAAACACAAAAGGCCAGGCTAATGGCACTGACAGAGCCCACTACAATGGCTGCAATGGGCCAACCATCTCTGTAAAAGACAATTCCCCAAAAGGGTGGCTGGCGAAGGCAGATAAAAGGCCCAAGTTGGGTCATGTGACAGGTGTCACTTGAGTAAAGATACTGGGGCCAGAGATAAAAGCCCACTCCTCCTGGTCACATGACCCAGCTTCATTACACTCCCAGCGGGGGGCTGGAGAGTCTGGATGCCATTTTTACTTATTTATTTATTTGTGTTTTTTCCCCTTATTCTGTGATAATGAGAAAATGTTTAAACTCCCATCTCTGTGTTTAAACATTTCTTCCTGCTGACAGCAGCAGGATGCCCCTTGATCAACTGTCAGACTGGAAAGTACAATTTTCTGGGAAGTAAACAGCATGTTAGCTAGTTGGAAATAATTTTCTGTTTATTGGTAGCTGTTAGCCTAGGAGTGATGGAGCCCCGTGACAGCACTTGTCAAGTGAAGAATAAGAAAGAAGTTTGGAGATAACTTTAAGACAGCTCTGACATTAAGGCCTTACTATTTTTTGATAGAAATGTACTCGGAAAAAGTTAAATTAAAATGGGCAAAAAAACTTTTCCAGTGTTGCCAGCTCTTGGAGATCCTTGTGGCAAAGCTGACAAAAAATCAAAGGCAAACTCATGGATGCTGGGGTTGGAAGTGTGCTTGACAGTCACTAAATCCAGCCCTCTTGTTTTACCACTGGGGAAACTGAGACTCTGCAAATGCCTTGGACTCTACTCACAAGTAAGGGGAAAACATAGCAACTATCAGTATAACAAAGAAATAAGAGTTTTGTTCTCTTTTAAAATTCATGCATGAAGATAAATGGAAAAAACTGGTGGAGGCAGTTTTGACTAAGTTTAGTTATTAAGAACAACGTTTAACGTGTGTGTGTGTGTGTGTGTGTGTGTGTGTGTGTATACACACACACAGTTGACTCTTGAACAACTTGGGGGTTAGGGGCACTGACCCCACCCTGCACAGTCAAAAATCTGCATATAATTTTTGATTCCTCCAAAGCTTACCTGCTAATAGCCTACTATGGACCGAAAGCCTTACTGATAACATAAATGGTCAATGAACACATACTTTGTGTACATATGACTATGTATTATATACTGTATTCTTACAAGAAAGTAAGCTAGAGAAAATAAAATGTTATGAAGAAAATCATAAGGAAGAGAAAATATATTTACTATTCACTAAGGGGAAGTGGATCATCCTCAAGGTCTTCATTCTTGTCTTCACATTGAGTAGACTGAGGAGGAGGAGGGGGAAGAGGAGGGGTTGGTCTTGCTGTCTCAGGGGTGGCAGAGATGGAAGAAAATCCTCATAAAAGTGGACCCGTGCAGTTCAAACTGCTGTTGTTCAAGGGTTAACTGTACAGTGTGTGTTTGTGTGTGTGTATATATATGATCTTTTTTGCAGTAGCTAAAAAGACATCATCATAGTCTTGTATTAATTAAATAAGTTATCATCAGGAAAAAAATCTTTCTAATAGAAGTAATATATATTCTCAAGCTAGGTACAGTCATCAGTTCATACCTATCTTGAATTAGGATAAATATGAGGCTCTGATTTATGTCAGAATTTTCCTCACTTTTTCCCAATAGTTAAGAAAGTAATTCCAGCTGCTAAGTGCCTTCACCTAGATGTTTCTAACAAATAGGTCAAATTCTACATATCCAAACTTCTTCTACCCCCTATCAAAAACAAAACAAAAAGGGGTTCTACATTCCCATTTTGGTAAATAGCATCACCATCTGCCCAACTGCCCGATTCCCTTCTCTTTGTCTCCTAAACACCTTTCAGTCCATTTTCTTCTCTCCACCTCCAGTGCCAGAACATGTGGTTCTCAGAGTGAGGTCCCTATACCAGCAACATCAGGATCACTTGGGAAATGGTTAGAAATGCAAATTCTCAGGCCCCACCTCAGACCTACTGAATGGAAAACTAGGGCATGGGGCCCAGTAGATCTGCCTTCACTAAATTGAAGAACCACCACCCTGGCTGTGTTCTGTAGGTCCTTGCCTGGTAACACCCTAACTGGCCTACCAGCCAACAATTTCTTTCTTCCCTGGAGTATTCCACACACCAATGGTTCTCAACCTTGGCTACACATTGAAATCACCTGGAGAGTTTTTTGAAAATCCTGATGCCTGGGTCTCACTCCTGGGGATTCTTGGTGTACAGCAAAGACATAAGGATTTTTCAAAGTTCTCCGTGTTATTCTAATGTGTAGCCAGGGCTGATGACCACTGCTCCACACTGAAGCCAGGGTTCTCTTGTTAAAAGTCAAATCAGATGGATGTCACTATCCCCCCCCCATAAAAAAATCTCCATCAGTCATAGGATAAATTCTAAATGGGCTATTGAACATAGCCCCCACTGATCTCTCTAGCTAGCTCCATCAGCCTTTGGTCTCATTCACTTCTACACTCAGCCACATGAAATTCCTCACCATTCCCCAGCCGCAGTATTCTGTTCACATCTCTAGCCTTTTGCACTTTCTGTTCTCTCTGCTTGGAATGCCCTTCTCCTTCCATTCTGCCTGGTGAACTCTTACTCAGCCTTCAAGGTTCAGCTCAAAGGTCCTCTAGCCCAGGGTTAGTTGCTCTTTCCTCTGGGATCCCAGAGCACAGTGTTGCTACGTACATCATAGTACTGGGGCCATTTCATTGCAATTATTAGTTGACACTTCTTTGTAAAAACTGATCGGAAGAATACTTAGCTTTTTCATTTTACCCCCAGTATCTGGTGTAAGTTGGACATAGAGAAATGTCCAATCAATGTTGGTTAAGTGAATGAATGGAAACATATCAACAACACTTGCTGCCTTTCATTGAGATCAAATCATGATGCCATTTTTCTTTTCTTTCCAGATTCAGTAAAGATGTTATATCTTATATCATATGCGTATGACTTGGGAATTACATATACATTGACTAGGAGCCAGTCAGATCTGGGTTCTGTCACTCGCTGGCCCTTGGTTTTCTAATCTTTAAAATTGGATCAATAATACCTGTTTTCCAGAGAGTGTCAGGATTCATTGTATAACACCCAGCAGCATGCCTGACACAGACTATGTACTAAATAAATCAAGATTTTGATTATAAGAAGAAGTAAAACTAACTGAAAAGGAAGTTAAACAGAGCAGCACTCTGTGCATCTGTCTCCCGTTCAGAGTGTGAGCTCCTCAAAGGCAGAGACTGCCTTATTTATCTGTGTGTTCCCTGGGGTGAGAACACAGTAGGCATTCATTAATTAATTCAGCTGCTCATTCAACAAGCATTTATTAAGCTAATGAATGAAATGAATAATATTTGGGTTAGAATGATGGCTTGCTGTTTGGGGCACAGAAAGACTCACACATTTGCCCATCTTACTAAACGGAATCACAAGCTTGGCAGCTGGAAGGTGTCTCAGAGGTCAGCTTTAAAGCTTCTCATTTACAGATGAGGAAGTGGAGATAACCAGACAGGAAAGCCATTTTAATTTCAATATTTAATACAGAATTTCTAGGTTAAAAATTGATGCTAACCAAGTAGGAAAGCAAGTCCATATTTGTAAAAGTTGCCCCTAAGAGTGACTTGCCGGGTGGATGATACTTAACCAGGACAGCATCTGGTTCTTCACATGGTGAGAAGGCACCTGTGACTATTGTCAATTCCAGATTATATAGTTTCTCTCATGGAAAATAAAGCAGCTTCTACCCATATGCATTTAAATTTATGTTGCTCTGTCCTTTCAAAAAGCAGGTAGAAGGCACAATTTGGGTCATTTAACAGATATTATTCAAGCGACAACAAAGAACAGATAAGAAAGAGTGTAGCAGATGTAATCGTGTAAATAAACCTCTTTTTTAAAATGAATCACCTCAATAGACATGTCCCCAAGATCTGAGTCACTCCCGGGAGGTCTGAAAGCCACTTTGAGGACAGACTCGTGTGGAGTCTCCCAGGTGTGGGAGAAAGATAAATGAATGAATTAATGAAGGTTCCAGACCAGCTAGAGACTAAATGGGGAGCCTACACCATTAGGTTTTCCTCCGACCGTTCAGACTCCCTGTGATTACATGAGAAAGCACTGTTTTGGGAGGGAGTCGGCAGGCAGCCCCCAGCCCCAGATAACAAGCTGCTCTCCAGGAACGTGTGTTAGGAAAAGTGCTTGATCAGAGTGTCAACTTGTGGGCTGAGTAGGAGCACTAAGTGGTTTTGTCTGTCACCTCCACTCCAGGTGGAATTCGGCCATAATCTGATGGAAACACTTTGCCCATTTTCAGGAGAATTTCCGCTATCAGTAAGGCTGTTTTTCATACTTAGGCTATCGTGACAGGCTTTCGGAACAGTGGTACTGCGATCACCCAGGGGAGCGACTGTGTCTCAAGGGTAGGGGGTGAGTGACTAAAGCCACTCTGAGCATGGAATGTTCAGTTAATTGAGGCTTTCACTGGCATCGAAGCCCCTGTTTCCTTGGGACCAACTGTGCGCTAGATGTGCTCTTATAGCATCTCTTCATTAGTCCGTGGGCCATGTGACAGGTAAATGGGTGACCTGGGGTTCAAACTCAGATCCAGCCCATGTGGTTCCAGTGTCCCTACTCAAACCCCTACCCTTGCTGTCCTCATGCACTGTGAAAAGGACCAACAGGGCTTCATTAAGCTGCTGCATAGGAAAGGGTCCAAGGCACCAGCTTGCAGCTCCACAGCTTTGCAGCTTAGCGCCTTTGAGCAGGTTACTCAACCTTGTTAGGCCTCAATTTCCTCATCTGTAAGAATGGGTGCAATAGTAGTACCTACCTCTAAGGGAGTTACAGTAAGACTTGAAACAGTCTGACCCACCAGGAGTGTCCAATAAATAATAGTTACTAGCATTATCATATATGTCACAAATGTAATCAACATTATGGATATGCTCTCACCTGGACATGAGTAAGCATGTGTGTTTGTGTGTATGCAATGTGACAGTAAAGAAAAACAACAGCCACTACTTATTGAGCACCTACTACACGTCGTGTAGGAGACTAGGTGCTTTCCGTACATGACCTTTGGCTTTACATGTATGACCTTATTTATTCCTCATAGCCATCTGTGAAGTAGTTAACATTAAAATCCTCCTTTCACACCTGTAATCCTAGCATTCTGGGAGGCCTAGGCGGGCGGATCGCTCAAGGTCAGGAGTTCGAAACCAGCCTGAGCAAGAGTGAGACCCCGTCTCTACTAATAATAGAAACAAATTAATTGGCCAACTAAATATATATAGAAAAAATTAGCCGGGCATGGTGGCGCATGCCTGTAGTC
>CAUYMX010046031.1:0-25676 GCA_963573855.1 Lepilemur septentrionalis
GAGACCAGCCTAAGCAAGAGCGAGACCCCGTCTCTACTAATAATAGAAAGAAATTAATTGGCCAACTAAATATATATAGAAAAAATTAGCTGGGCATGGTGGCGCATGCCTGTAGTCCCAGCTACTTGGGAGGCTGAGGCAGAAGGATCCCTTCAGCCCAGGAATTTGAGGTTGCTGTGAGCTAGGCTAATGCCACGGCACTCTAGCCCGGGCAACAGCGTGTGACCCTGTCTCAAAAAAAAAAAAAAAAAAAAAAGTTCAGAGGTTGGGATATGGTACACATTCCATAGCAATAGTTATTATTCTTGCCTTTTAGCTATTAATTGGGAATGGGAAGAAAAAGGAGAATAAAAAGAGAAAGAGAAAGTAGAAGAATGGAAGAACAAAAATAAGTATGGTAGTAGTATGATAATATTTCATGTGAAGAAATCATTCAATTTCATCAAAACCAGCCATGGAGTTCAAATCTTCATACTAGGCCACAGAATAATAAAAATGCACTAGAAGAAATGTGTCATTAAGCATAATTATCTTTCAGAGGTGATTAAATCTATAATATTTCAATGTTGATCAAGCTCCACAAATGGAAATAACTGTGTTTTTGTTATTTTGTGGGAAAAAGAAAATATTTTATAATTGGAGTGTTATTATAAATGAATCAATAAATGCTGCTAATATTTAAATTAGAAGACTCTTAAAGTAAGAAACATGATAAGAGTTTGTTTCTAATTAAATTTTGCTATCAGAGTTTACATCAATATCATCGTACATTCTTCAGGAGGGCTTATATCCGTGAAATATCAACTACCTGAAAATCTGTAAGTGACAAAGAAATTATGTGCCTGACTGATGGACCAAGTGTTACCAAAATATACAAATAAAATTAATTTTCCTTTTTTGGATTATTTAATGAAAGAATTAAGTTATGCATTAATTGTAATAAAATCATAAATAATTTATAAATTATGAATTTTTCTTTTAGTCAGAAAAACATCCCAGACATGATTATATATTTACTGTAAGATATTCTGAGTAGATAAGAAAGTTTTTCCACAAAATACCAATTTGGCATAGAGTACCCTAAAGTAGAAATATTGAAAAAGGAAGAAATAATTTAATATTTCTGGATTTTATTTCTTTGGGAAGTGACTATTAGGTTTCTACCAGATTCAATCACAGTATTTTCTAACAGTCTGTAATTTATTTAACATGTTCTCTAGTCAACACAAAATTAGAAGCACTAGCTTCTTTGAGTAACTCAGGCAGGTTTGTACATATAAAGTGCATAATATGTTCAATACGATTATATTTTGCACAGGATTTCCATTTGCTGGCATGTACTTGCCTAGAAGGAGAAGACTAGATTATTATTCTTCCTCATCTCTCTCCAGTCTCTATAACCTCTTGTTATTCTAACTATGGAATTTATTAAATACAAAGAGAATGAATAAAATACATTACAATTTTAGAAATATCAATTCTTTAATAAATGCCAGAAACAACAGAGACCATGGCAAAGGAAGACTTTTTCAGTGGAGAGAAGTTCTGGAGACAGTTTTATAAATATAAAATTATGATTTAAAATGATCTAGTTTATTTATGATTGTTATAGGAAGCTCAAAGCATAAAAGCCATTTTTTTTTTTAATGAATAGAAGGTAAGAAAAAGAATTGGTTAGTTTCCTGTGATACAGGAACAATGTGCTGTGGTAAAGTGGGACTATTTATCACAAACTAGCTTAATTTCTAAAATAAGGAAATTAAATCAATATTATAAGATATAATATTATAAGATGCTCAAAGCATCTTTGGGAAAATCCTCTTTCCTTTTCATATGTATCTTATTATTATCCTACTTATAAGTTAGTGACAAACTTACTGGAGATAGTAGGAGGATAAGAGTGTGGATAAAAAGGAGACACTTTCATTCTGTGTTTAAATTTCATGTGGAAGAGAGACAGCAAATAAGCATTATATTGTTTAATACCTATAACCAGTTGGTAGTCTTCCCAGAGTGCTGTCAAAAAAAAGTTCTTCAAGGCCATAGCTGGATTCAGTAAAGTATAATGCCACAATTTGTTAGTAATGTCCAAAGACATGAGTGAAAGGAATGGAGTGACTGTTTTTTTGTTCAGCATTTGCCACTCCTGACCTGGAACATTGCTGGTGTTTAATGTTGAAAATTTCATGATACAATCAGCATTTGTTATTAACAGCATTCAACTTTATCCAAAGGGTTAGGAAAAATTTGATTTTTAGGGTTTCTTATTATATTGCTAATTATTAATTCTCATTTTTTGTAAACATTGTGATTTTGGTGATGTAATAGAATGCTGAAATGAAAAAACTTGATAGAGGAAAAAATAAACTTCCCTACTCTTACTCTGGAATTTGTCTCCTTTTATTCTCTTATGTGTCCCACTCTTCCTGTCTCCTTTGATCTCTCCTCCTGTCTGAATGGTATTATTTTAAAATGTTCTTATCTCTGAAGCAGCTAAATTTGAATTGATATATGCAGTAAATCGGTTCCAAGTCTATCAGCAAATACTCAGCAGGAACTACCCCTCAGAAGCGCACATTGGGTTACTGGCAGCCACTACTGCTTTGGAAGTCTGCCTTCCTTTGCCCTTAGTTAAACGATACCACTTAAAAAGACAAATAACACAATAATTCATGTTGAGTTGGGACACAGGTCTCCATCTAGCACACTATAATTTCATGAAAGCATAAATCCAGACTAACAAGATAATATCTGAGTTCCTACTTTTGTAGGAACAAGATAACATCTGAGTTCCTACTTTGGTATTGAATCTCATTAAAACCATGAAAACAAATGCCTGTCACACATTCTGTCTCACTGAAAAAAAAAATATAAATAAATATGGCGACAGAGAATTGGAAGATATGGCAATTGGAAAGACAATAGGTAATTTCATCTAGAAAGAAAGTCGACTATCTAACATCCAGAAAATCAATTTAACTTAAAGTAGCATAAAATACAGTATATTAAACATGCTAAACACTGAGGGATTCAAATTAGTATTATGAGAAGATATTAGGGTATATGGATGTCAAATAAATTATATGAGTATATCTAATGTTACAGGTATGCCAATATAATAGCTCCCTGATGAATGTGTTTTTTAAGTTCATAATGCGTGTGAGTTTTAATTATAAAATTGCTTTGTTTAACAAAGATTATATCAGAACACGGAAATATGTGACAAATGTTGTAGCCCAAATTACAACAAATTACTTTGGACATATGGTGACTATTTAAAATTGCACAGTGTAAAGAAGATACTCAGTAGGCTAACAGTGGCATACCACATGCCAGAGGCTATCATGATTTACTCCAGCTGGGACAGCACAACTGGAACATCAGCTGCAAATGGGATCACTATACCTGGGTAAGCTTACAATAATCTCCCACTGTTCTATAAGACTCATCCTTTTTCTGCTCTGTACAAACTAGAGTAAAATTGGAATATTCCAGCAATCAACAGCCCTGCATCTTTCAAGCATAAACAGTAACATAGATTCCTGTAACTTGACATAAAATACAGCACTTTTTGATTTAAAATTTTTATTGGAAAGACTTCTAGGGCCTAAGCTTGGCAATTAGTACCAGAACAGCTTATCCCACTGATCTCCAACCTTTTGGGCACCAGGGACCGGTTTCATGGAAGATAATTTTTCCACAGACTAGGGTGATGGGGCATGGTTTTGGGTGATTCAAACTCATTATATTTATTGTGTGCCTTATTTCTATTATTATTACATTGTAATATATAGTGAAATAATTATCCAACTCACCATAATGCAGAATCAGTGGGAGCCCTGAGCTTGTTTTCCTGCCACTAGACTGTCCCATCTGGGGATGATGGGAGACGGTGACTGATCTGACAGGAGGCAGAGCTCAGGGAGTGATGTGAGTGACGGGGGAGCAGCTGTAAATACAGATGAAACTTCATTCACTCACCTGCTGCTCATTTCTTGCTGTGCAGCCTGGTTCCTAACAGGCCATGGACCAGTACTGGTCCGTGACCTGGGGATTGGGGACTGCAGGCTTATTGTATAGGCCTACAATATGCTGAGGTCCTTCTGCCTTTTGCTAAGGAGGTCTGTTTCTAGCCAACCATATAATCAAACTACAAGCTTGGACACTGTTAACAGAGAAAAGGGCATCAAAAAATTAAAATTACTTAATTTTTTGCATATTGACTGACAATTTCATTTTCAAAAATAAAATTCCTTGTAAAAATTATAAATAACATATCTGTATATAGTATAAAATATTTGTATTGATTATGTGAATTTTAAAAATAAGTCAAATAATTCTTATTTTTGGCAATAATTATTTGTGGAGGATTCAATGTGTAAATATTTCTGCCCAGATATTTTCAAAGGTACTGTCTTTTCACTTATACTCAGAGTACATTAATGTTTTACAAGATAAAACTCATCATTGTTGTCACTATTATGCTTTATGTTTTATAATTTAGGGTTTTTTTTTTACTATTTTGCCAAATGTTAGATGCTACAGTATAGTAGGACTTCTTAATTTCATTTGTATTCAACATCACAGCCATAACAAAAGTTCTGCATGTTACTACTCTGACTTCACCAACTGTAGTTTGGTGGCTTTGTGCACCTTGGAGGTTCCATCATGAGCCATGGCACACGGACTAGTACAACAAGTGGCTGGTAATGGAAACATCATTGTCTGTCTCTTCCATTCTCACTGGGGCTTGAGGGTTAGGTATCCCTGGTCTCCTATGCCCAAGGAGACTTTTTTATCAGCACATGCCTTCATGCTGCCCCTGAAAGAGAGGTGTTAGTTGCATCATCTCTGAAAAGTGCTGGAGAAAGAAATGCAAGTTATTTTTGGTCATTTGGCAGACTTTCCCATGCATTATAATAAAATCTCAATTTACTGCATAATGTGTTTCACACACTACTAGATTAGGTCATGGCAGATCTACCAAACTCTTCCTAAATAATTCTAATGTAAATATCCAATATGTTCCATGCTTTACTTAAAAACTGAAAAACTGAGGACAATTTCTGAGTCTAAGAGCACGTTAGGGCAATAAGTATGAGACACTGTCTTGAGCTAACAGGGACTTTTGACAACATATAGGAAGTTGGGAGATAATTATGTTCATGGTTTTAGTAGACCTACTTATTTATGGACTTGTGTTTTAAAACTTCATTTATCACCTCTTCCAAGGCAGATCTGGGTTTGATGGTCCTTAAAGCTTACATAGTATAACCATACTTCTTTGCGAAAAAGAAGATAAAAATATTTATCAAGCACTTAGTTAGCCGTTTTGCCACTTCACCTGGTACTGTGAGTTTCTAAGTTCCATTATAAGGATATGAGTGGAAGTTTTGCTACTTTTACCTCTATCTAGGAAATTAATTAATTTCAAATGCACCATATCTCTCTAATGGCCTATATTTGCATCCCACTTTTGGCATCACTTTATGTGTCAAGATATTTGATTATAAGCAACAGAAACTAATATAAGCAAAAAGAGAATTCATAAGATTGAAGATAAAGCAGAAGAAACCAGCTTGGAAAGTATAGAAATCAAGTAGCTCCAGGGTATTTTGAGGCAAGAAGGGTTTACTAGTCTCATCCATGTGCCATTGCTGGACTACATAAGGAAAATCATGGTTTTTTTTGTTTGTTTGTTTGTTTGTTTTATCCTTATAGTGCTTTATTCAGGATTCACAATCCCATGAGAGAAAACACTCAGGTCATGTGTCTACCCCTTAGCTCTTCTAGAATGGTGAGAAGAGAGATTTGTCTCCTATGAGCCTTCAACTCATTTCAGATTTCCCAAGAGAGGACAGAGATTAATGCCCTATGCCAGGAAGATAGCACATAATCAGGGAGGCCACTATTCAAAATTAAGTTGGAAGGCTATTGGGTATGGGAAGTGGATGCCAAGAAGTATTAATAAAATATCACTAAAGTTAATTTCACTATTTAACTGCCATCTCCTATTAGTCCAAATAAACTAGGATTGACTTGATATATCTTACTGGGTTTTGGATATGTACACACATTTGAAGAAGAGTTGAAACTGTCTTCTTAATTAAATGAAATAATTGAAAGACAGAATTGCTACACTATTCTTTTGTCACAGATTTTTTTTGCACACCTATATTTATGCACATTTGACAAAAAATACATATGTTCAATGATGTTAATGATAAATACCAATCTTTACAGAACTCACATAGCGAATCATTTTCATGGAGGCCTCATTTTGAAGGAAAGGAAGCTACTCCTTCTCTAAACCAAATTTCCATACTCTTTAGCAACTAGTGAGTAAATTTGAGGTTACTTTTAGAAATAACTAAAAATTTTTTTCTTATCTCTTTCTCTTTTGACTATATTTTTTGGGGGAGTCTCCAACGGGTGTTATCTTTGTACTCACAAGTGAATCCACACTGTCTGTGTTACTGGACAAAAGATCTTGCAGTGAGCTGCGTCTGCATGATCTATAAGGATCTCTGAGGAAACTCCACGACCTCTACTTCATTTTAGTGGGGACTGTTGTGATTCTGAGAAGCCAACATGTTGTCAAACCTGCCTGGTGCTGTGTGTGTGGCAAGTATATATAAGAATATTTGTGAGTCAGTGTTGACCAGCAAAAGTAATTCTCCCTTTTTAATTTACACTTTGTTTTAAAGATGCCAATATGTGCCAATTTATGTTCTATAAATGTTAGTGAAACAGTTCTTTCATTTTCTGTCTCCTGGAGACTCAGGTATACATGAGAATAGGAGAGGTGATGTCCAGTAATAGGCACCACACTGCACTCAAAATCACGATATCCTTCTTTATCCTGTGGTTGATTCAGTGGTCCAGGTTTATGGTGCTTGGCTACTTTCTTTGATACAAGTTTTCCTAAGTAGCTTCTTACTCTTTATATAAAGGAATCTCTAGTGGCTTATTCACAAATTTTCTATTAATAAATACTGTTTACCAACATTGTCAATTGGTGTTATCACATCCAAAGTCAAACCTACCTCCACAGAAATAAAAAGGGTTTTTCATGAATTCATGAACTATAGTATCAATTATTTTGATTGAACTCCAGGACCAGGACTCTAGTTGTCTAAAGCTACTTCTAGTCCTGATAAGCTCTGAATCTGTGTTTCTGACTCTTTGGACTGCCCTTAGATAATCAATTTGTTCATTTTCAAGTCTTATGTTTTCTAAGTAGTTTAATAAATAATGGTCCTGGTGAATACTCTGATTTCTATCCTTTAGGCATCTCCCAGGCTGCCATTAAATAATGGTCTTGCATTTAGTTATTATACATTTAAAGACCCAAATATAATCTACCACTAATTACATCAACTACTAATACATGCCATAATAAACTGCCACTGAATTTCTACTGGAAAGTTACATTTTAAAAGATATTGCTCACAAATGAAATTATAAAATAAAATTAAATTTATTTAGTCTCCATAATAATATACTAATATCTCTTCTCCTTTTTCTAAGAAAATAAAAATTACACTGTTAAACCTAAAATTTAGGGTCATTTCTCTCTCACATAGTCACTTGACTAATTTTAAATTATAATATTAAACTAACAATTTCATTAATATTTGATGGTACTGCATGACATAAGCCTAGTTCTGTCATGCAATATTTTCACAGAAAATGCAAATGAAGGTAGAAGAGAAATACTATGAATTTTTTTTTTCACCTTGTCAGAGGATTCCCTTAAATCTTTAGTCAGCTATAGTAAAAGTAAAACTTGAAATAATTATAAAATTAGTAATAAATAATGGGTTATTTTCTGTTGTGAATTTCTTATGTAGAGGGGCAAAAAGTGCCTTCATTTATTTTATTTCATTTCATTAATTTCATTCATTCAAAATATTTGTTGAATAAGACTAGATGCTATTATTCTAAGTACTAGAGGAGTAGCAGTGAATGAATGAAACTTTACGGACTTCCATTTTAGCGCAGAGACAGATAATCTACACATCAAGAGATAAAATATTGAGCATATCACTTGATGTCAAGTGTGGTGGAAAAAAATAAATCAGGGAAGAGAGATAAGAAGCAATAAAAGGGATTGTGTTTTCCATGTCAAGTGGTCAGGGAAGGCTTTACTGGGATTACCGAAAGCACACACCTGTTTGAGGTGAGAGAAAAACTTTGTGTGTAGAAGCAGCAGCATGTGCTATGTCCTGAGGTGGATGTCCCCTTGGTGACTTTGAAGACCAAGCAGGTCTGTGTGACAGGAGCAGAGTTTCAGGGTAGGGGATGTACACAATGGGATCAGAGAGGTAACAGGATTTAGAAGGCCCCTGTCAAGACTGTGGCTTTTAACGGACAGTTATCCCCTGAGAAGATTGGGATGAGAGAAATGAACTGGCCTGGCTTCTGTTGTAAAAGACTCACTCTGGCTATCGAGTTTGAGTTTAGATTTTGAAGTTGAAAAGTAGTAAAGATTCAGAATGTATAGAATGGTCAGATTCAGAATGTATAGAAAATAGGAAGTGCTGATGAATGTAAGGTAGAAGTGAAACAGAAATCAAAGATAAAGACATGTTTTTGTTTTACAATGATTAAATTAAAAATATAGACTGGGTGAAGAAACTTCTCTGAAAACAATTGCTGCTGAATGATATTTTTATAGAACACATATTGGAGTATACATATATTTAGTTAATATTTTCATATATACACATAATTAAAAATAAGTAATTTGATGAATATGAATAGACAGAAAGATAGATCAATTGATTGCTTGATCTGTGGGTCATTTGGTATGGAAAACAGATACCAGCTTTGACAAAAAAAATGTTTTAGACATATACTGGAGAATTTTACCAGACAAGGTCCAGGCAAGGAAAAGATGGCACACTCAAGAGATTAAATTAAAGATATTTTAATGAAAGGGTTGTTTATAGAGATATTGACAGAGTTAAGGGGACTAAGATGGATAGTGAAGCAGCCACATGGGAACCAGCCAGAGAAGGAAGCCATTACCACTCCTAAAGTATCAAGGGGGAGGAGATTATTACTGAACAGGTCACAGTTATAGGCACTGAGAAGGGGTTGTGGCCATAGAGGAAGGGAGCCAAGGACAGAACCATGGTGAGGAAGGGAAGTGGGACAGGGAAAATAAAAACTCTGTTCTATTTCTCTTCCTGCCCTTCTGTCTCTTCCTGGTCCCCCATTGGACTAGACTGGTCAGAATATTTGGGAGCCCAGATGATAAAGTTCATGGGGCTCAGCCTCTGGAACACTGGCAGGGAAGCGAGGGGTATAGATTGAATCGGAAGGGACAAATGTGGAATATACACTACAGAATTTCACATAATTCAAGGAAGAACACTAGGACACAAATGAGGGTGGCTCAATGGAATTCCAGTAGGAGAAACTGCAGATTGCATCTCTACATTGTTATCATGGAAAATTCTGCTGCAACTGCCCACTTTCTCAACTACTGAAGAGCTTGGTTTCTGGGAGAAGAACCTTCATGACTAGGCTTGAATCCAGCACCCACACTTGTGATAGGAAAGGGTTGGCGGGGTCCTGCAATGAGTGCCCAATTCTAAATTCATTTAGTTAGTTAGGAAAGGGTGTACTTCAAAGAAAAGGATTATAGATTCAAAAAATCAACATACTTGCAGTGTTAAAATATTTATATCATTTTTATGAAAATGGAAAAGTTTCTTTAATGGATGTAAATATTTCAGAATACAGGAATGTTTACTTCATTTCTCAATTCCAGCAAGGTTAATGCTTTATCTTTTTGTGGGATTGTCTATACTCTTTTTTTCAGACAAAATCTTTATCCACAATTCCAGATTATGTTTTAAAATTTGAAAAGTTTATAAAAATCTGAAGAATAGGGGGTGGGGATGGATAAGTGTAGTATAATTGCCACTACTGGGGAGGGGGAACAAAATAACTAGATAAACAGAACTGCGAACTGTAGGGTTTTGTTAGTTGCCAGGGACAAAAAGAATCACAAAAATTAAGCTCTTTTAACCTAACTTATGCAATTAAATTGAATCAGAGACTAAAACAGTAATAATCTCATTTATAATAGTATGCAATTTTATTTCCAGGCTTGCTTTGAAATTTCTTGCTAAAGAAAAGGAGAAAGTCAGCTCTTAGACTTGACGTTGATCAATGGCCTCTTTGTTGGTGACAGTACCCACCCCCTCTTTCTGAGACAATTAGTCATGAGATTTGGCCTTGGAAGTGAAAGGTTAAAGGAGAACACAATTTTAAGAAGTAAATTAAAAGTCAGCAGTTAAGTATTGACAAATTATTAACCCTTTTTTATATTGTTCATTCATTAATTGATCTGGCAAACATTTAATAATTTTCAATGTCAAGAAATAAGTGAGTTTGAAAATATATTTATGCTTCTTACTAAAATAGAATAGACAGCATTTTAGTTAGGTGTGCAGGTAGGTATCTTTGGAGTAACACAGACTATGGTAAGAGGTAGTTTTGTCACATAAAAGCTATGTAAAATTTTTATGTTAATAAACTATCTATCTTAGAGTATCAAATGGAGACAATATTTGCCTTAAAAACTAATGGTGATATTTAAGTGAGATATCTGTGGAGCACAGAGCACAGGATCCAGTGCAGTATAGCTTGATACAATTACTATTATAGAAATTATAGAACTAGTATTACACACACTCTAGGATAAAACATGCAAATCAATAATTATTAATATAATAGAACTAATATTACACACACTTTATGGTAAGTGATGCAACACTTACACGCTGTTGGTGGGACTGCAAATTTGTACAACCTCTATGGAAAACAGTATGGAGATTCCTCAAAGAACTAAAAGTAGACCTACTATTTGATTCAGCAATCCCACTACGGGGTATCTATCCAAAGGAAAAGAAGTAATTTTATCAAAAAGACACCTGCACTCGAATGTTTATTGCAGCACAATTCACAATTGAAAAGATGTGGAATCAACCCAAGTGCCCATTAATTCATAAGTGGATTAACAAAATGTGGTATATGTATACCATGGAGTACTACTCAGCCACAAAAGGATGAATTAATGCCATATGCAACAATTTGGACGGAACTAGAGACCATTATCCTAAGTGAAGTATCTAAACAGTAGAAAAACAAACACCACATATACTTTCTATTAAATTGGAACTAATTTATGAGCACACATGTGCACAGAGGGAAGTGAAACTCTGTGGAAATCAAGCAGGGAAGATGGTGGAAAAAGAGGGAGGGAAATCCTACCTAACGGGTACAATGGACACAATTTGGGTGATGTGCACACTTGTAGCCATGACTCAAGCATTACAAAAATGATCCTTGTAACCAAAAACATTTGCCCCCCCTTAATATTTTGAAATAAAAAAAAATGAACAAAGCTACAGACACAGAGAGGAGTTTTGTTGTTGCTGTTGGTAAAGAGAATATAGTATATAAATTCACTCTTGCACACTTAAAGTTTGGGTGAATTGGAAAAATTTCTGATATAATTATAAACCATGAAACTTAATTCAGTAAGAGCAATATCAAATAACCCCATAAATGTAGAAGTATCAAGAGGCCATCAAAGGTACTTTTAAATGAACACATAAATTCTACATAAACATTGATAGATACATGACTTATATGAACTATAAACTACTGTAGAGGAGAGAAAAATAAAGCTTTTGGATCTCAGTATATGAAAAGCTAGCATAGCCAAAACTGGCCAAGAATAGGAAATGATAAAAATAGTTACCATTAGCATTATTATCATTCAACAATGTATTAAATGAATAGTCTAATGTGACTATATAAAACTTACCTTTATACATAAAAAGTTGTTAAGCACATTTAATAATGTAATTTATTACATTAACATTAAAAGAAGTAATATAGCACCTTCCTGATATCTATAAAATTAATGATAACATTTATCAGTTTGTTATTTTCTCATTAAAAATCTTCTTAGCAAGAGGAAACCTATCTTAATACAATGAAAGCTATGTACTGGGAACCTGTAGCAAACACTGTAATATCAGAACTATTAATATTAAGCACCAGTATGGTAATAGTATCAGCTACCATTATAACTACTACTATTCAGCATTTAATTGACAGTCTTTGCCAATGTAGTATGTCCAGAAAAATGTTATAAAAATTGGAAATAAACAGTTAGTAGATAATGTGATCATTAACTTAGACTACCAAAAAAAAAAGGAAATAAAAAATTAGATACAATCATATAATTCTCTACTATAGCCATATGCATGACCATCAACAAAAGAATATTTTTCTGTAACCAAAGTAGCAAACTAGAATCTAATAATAAATATGAATCTTTCACAAAGATCAGAATACCTATGAAATACCTACAGCAAGCCTCTACAAACAAAAATTTTTCAAGACAAATATGAAAAAACTATACTACAGATTGCATTGTATTTAGATACACAGATTAGATAGATGGAGAGATTTAGCACACCTGTATTATTAAGATTGTAACTATGTTAATTATTCTCCAATTATTACATTAATTTAACTTTATACCAAGCAAAATTCCAACAGGATTGTTTAAAAAAAATTGACAAGCTTATTCTCAAATTACTCTGAAAGGGAAAATATGAACAAAAGTAGCCAAGCATTTTGAGGACTCAGAATAATTGTGGGAATATTTCAAACAGACATAGAAATTAAAGTCTTGTTGTGAAAAACACTAAATACATTTTCATTTTCATCTCAAACTTATTATTCTTTAATGTGTTGTTTCTTCTTGTCATGGAATTAATTACTCTAAAATTATATACTTGGGATACATTTCATACATAAAATATATTTAAAATAAGACATATATCAAACATATGTAATCAAATAGTAAAAACAGGTAATTCACAAATGAATAACTATAAGAAACCCAATGAACATGTGGAATATGTTCATTCTTATTAATAATTGGAAAATGTAATTAAAACCACAATGGGCCTCTTTTTTTCCCACTTACCTTAAATTGGAAAAAATTGTTAATGTATAATGTTGGTGCAAGTGTATGAAACATATAACCTCATGTAATCCAAGTAAGAGTGTATATTCATATGGCTTTTGGAGAGCAAGTTGATAGTTACTACAAAAGTAAATTTATACATTAATCTAGTAATTCTCTTTACTTCCTGTGTTTTTCTCCAGATCTATATTCACAAGTACACAGAGATTTATGAAGGATATTGATTGTAGCATTGTTCATAATAGCACAAAAGGAAAAAAAGGCCTCAGATAAGCTTTAGTAAAGAAGAAGTTAAATATTATGGTAAATCCATTTTAAAAAACAAGTGCAGGCATTAAAAAAGGGGTGTTGTTATAGTATTATCTCCAAGATATGTTTTTAAATGTTAAATACAAGTGATGATATAATGCGTATATTAAGAGATTAGTATACAAAATAAGAATCAATATAGGCATAGATGTGAATGTATACTAAAAAGTCAGGAAAGAGACATTTGTCAGCAAAATGAGGAATAGTTGATGAGATGCTTTCAGTTTACTCTTTCTAATTTTGTATCATTCCAATTTTAGAAAAAAATGTATAATTTAGTATTTGCATAATTAAAGAGAAATAATTAGGAAAAAAGATCTATTTTGGTTTTGGATAGAAAGGCTCAATATTATAAAATGATAATTCTTTTTAAATAATCTCTAAATGCAATTCAATGCCAATTTAATTACAAAGGTAAGTGTCAAAACTTGTCAAAACTTGTCAAAAATAATTCTACATATATCTGAAAAAATGAATATGTTTAATATGTATGTAAATACTCAAGATGAGTAATATGATTGTAGGAATTGTTCCTATTGTATAGTAAAACATACAAAAGCTATTAAAATATTATAATATTGTTTATTAGTCTTTAAACATATCAATATAAAAAAAATCCTGAAAAGTTAACATATATCAGTCTTTTAAAATGGCATAATACTTGGTTCTGTATTCGTAACACTGGGTACCTTATGTACCATTTCTATTTGTGCAATCCACATGAAATAATCTATAACATGATGTATACTGCATTATAGCATACATGGAAAATAGGACAAATGAGAAACATCTCAAATATCTGTATTAACAGGCTACAGACCAAATAATAGGATACTAATAAAATATATTACACCTACTTATATACATACATATGATAGAGTACAATTTAAAATAGCAAGAAAGATTGCCATGATTTATTATATTATACTCTTAAATGTAAAGCAAAAGCAAGCTGAAGATTACAGTAGTAAAAATTCCATGTATGTACTCAGATCTTCCCAGTGTATGTGAATGTGGATGTTTATATGTTTGCCTGTATAAGAAAAGGATGATGGGAACTTTTGAGAGCATACTATTCAGTATGTTCTCTTAACAATTGCAGTTTGCTGTTTTTCAAAATTAAGTAACATATACAAAAAATTAACATATATATTGCTCCAAGTAGTCCATAGTTATACATATGCATTTATTATGAGTTCACATAATTCTAATTGTATAAAAACATTGTATCAAATTGTTGTAATGATAAATACATTTTAATGAATATTCTTAAGTAAATATCTTTTTGTACATTTCTGATTTTCTTAGAATACATTTGAAGCATTAGATAAGAGTATACATGTTACTAAAGGTTTATTTTATTTACTAATATGAAGGATCATATCACTCCTAACTATACAATTAATGTTATTTTTCAGGCACTTTTTCTTGACATTGGTTATTATTATTTTTATCAAAAATTTTAAATTGAAAAATTTATTTTATTGCTATTTTAAATTATGAAAATTTGATTTAATATGTTCTTAGATATTATATATTTTTTAAAACTTTAAATTTCTTCTCTGTTGAATCCCTGATTCATGATTATTTTTCCTCTGAGATGGTTGCATTTTATTTATATAAAACACTTTTTACTTTAAATAAGAACTTTATCTATATAGAGCTTATATGTACAAATATATATTTTATAAATAAAATTTACATATCAAGAATATATATAACTTTTTCCTTATATAAAAAATCTTTTGCTTATATGAATAACTCTTTATATATGAAAGATCACTTATTCTTACAATAT
Source organism: Lepilemur septentrionalis (assembly GCA_963573855.1). Classification (NCBI taxonomy): domain Eukaryota; kingdom Metazoa; phylum Chordata; class Mammalia; order Primates; family Lepilemuridae; genus Lepilemur; species Lepilemur septentrionalis. The sequence continues at coordinate 15,132 of CAUYMX010046031.1, forward strand.
ATATATTTTGCATATTCCTTTAGTTTTCTCTTTGTCTTTAAATACGCTTATGCCACTTTGGACACAGGAATTTTATATTTTCTGATTCATGACTTTCAGGATTTGAAAGTCTTTCTCAGTGTTTGTTTTTGTAAACATTTACCTATATGTTAACCTATTATGACTTTGATTTTTACATTATAATAATACTAAATCATCTTAAATTCACCTTAGGAAATAGCATGACAATATAGTCTACCTTCCTTTTCCTGGAACATTTACTTAACTATTCTAGCACCATTTGCTACACAATGTATCTTGTGATCATTGACCTGAAATGACAATTTTGATCTATAATCAATACTAGAGTGTATTTTTGGTTTTTGTCTTATGGCATTGACTTATCTGTATCTTTCAGTGCCCAGTACTACTCTAAATAGCTCTAACACTTTGGAAACCCCTTCATTATTTTCATTTTTTAATCTACAGCTCATTGCCTATTAAAAAGCCAACTTACTGATCGAAATGAATTTGAAAAACATTTTGTCATATTTGCCTTTCATAAAAAAACCTAATAACATAAATCACACAATTTTATTTGAAACTTAAAAATTAATTTTGGAATAATCACATCTTTATAATACTGAGTATTTACATTATGGACAGGGGATATATTTATAAAACGTTTATTCAAATGTGGTTTATGCCTTTTACTAAAATTTTTTTTTTTAAACAGGATCTCAGTCATTTCCTATTAAGTTTATTGCAGTGTAGCTTTCTTTTTTAGTTGAAATTGTAAAAAGAATCATTGTTCTCTATATTGTCTTAATGGTCATTGTTGACACTTAGGAAAAATACTAATTTTTACATGCTTGCTTTATACCAGCTTTCTAAATTCTATTATTAGTTATGATGGTTATGCAGTTGATTCTTCTGGGTTTTCAGGGAGATGATATTATCAACTGAAAATAACATGCATTACAGAAATTCTGGGAATGAGTATCTTGTTCTGATTTTAATAGCTCTAGTGCTTCACATTAACCATGTAGTTGGCATGGCTTTCCAGATAGATAATCAATTTGCCTGTACATTAGACACAGAAAAGCTGTGAAGTTGCCTTTGGTAAACTATTTTTTTCACTGTTCCTTACCATTGCCTTCTTCAACAGACATGCCTTCCTTTACTTCCTTACACATGAAATATGTGTTTGACATATTCCTCTGTTCTACTAAGAAAGCTAAAATGTTTTAGCCCTTAAACCTTTAAGTTTCACTGAGAATTTTCCAATAAACTGTCAAACTTCAAGTCACCCATCTATCTTTTTTGTCTCATTTCATATGTGCTTGCGTCTGCTGCATGGAGATTTTATTTTAGATTCATATTAATCTTCTGCTGCTGTCTGCAATTTGATCTTAAGCAAAGTATTAAAAGAAACAGGGAACATTTTAAAAGATGCACAATCCTTGTATATACTGAGCAGCACACATTACAACTCTACTTAACAGACATTCTCATGAAATAAATTCATAATTGATCTTCTCTGATGGGTCCTTAGATATCAGATTCTTCTGAAATACAAGGCACATTGTCATCATGGACATCGAATGACAGAGAGTCAAACATGATGGTAGTCCTATTTCTAAGATAATTTTGAAGAAAATTCTCAAATTTAGCTCAGTGGATTTTAGCACGAGGTAGTTTATCAATGAACAGATTCAGAAAAAAGCTAAAAATAAACTATTCTCAAGATTAAGGATTCTCTCTGTCTCTCTCTCATTGCTTTCATTCTTTTATTGCTTTCACTTTGCCCCACTCTTCTTGCAAGTTCATTTTTCTTCCAAAGGAATCCAAATTCCAAAGTCCAAAGTCCAAAGTCTAAATAACTTTAAATCAACACTCTGAAAAGTAAATAAATTTGACTTTTCATATTGCTGACAACTTTAAGTTAATACACTGATACAAGATACACATTCTCAAATTTAAAAAATAATGTAGTTTTTGAGAATTAGAATGAAGAAAATATGGCCTAAAAGCTATACTTGGAGCAACCAATGACTTGTGATCCTTTTTAGACATTTCTTCTATTTTGAGATCCTGTGTTTCAGTGATTCTGTTATATTAGTTTAGTGCAGACACTGAAACTCAGAAAACTTTAACTAAAATAACTGCCTGGTCATGATTAAGTTTAAATCAAAATAGAACAAATAGAGGGATTGGCTAAAAGAAAAGAGAAACTTACTTCAACTCAGCATAACATTTTAGATGGTATATTTTTACATTATTATAAAACTTAAAATTTATGTTAAAATATACATTGTCACACTCATGACTGAAAATAGAGGGATTGAGGAAGCATGCAGAATGGGAGAAAAGTAGGGAAACATCTTTAGTCTAATAAAGAAAAGCTGCCTGAGTAATCTGGCCTTTCTTGGGCAGAACTGTGCTTTGGGCAATGTTTGTTTTTATCCATCCCCGTGGCTTCCTTCTGCCCTCAGCACCTGGTATCCTCATCTGACCTCTTGGATTTCCAAGGTCCCTACTTTGATAGATCAGAATTCTATATTGTTCACATTTTCCCCATCTCTTACCATTAAAATGTGGCCACCTATACTTATTTCTTAGGGTTCTGGTTTTTGATTAGTTGAAAACAGATGGTGTCTGAGTCAGGACATAGCTCACCGAAAAAGATTTAGCATAGGCTATGGTAAGTAGAATGGTAAGGGAAATCTTACAGAACTGTAGCAGAGTTAGGCCTAATGGCTTCTGGATTTTGCTTCTCTCTGCTCTGTTCTCTGTTCTCTGCTTTCTTTCTCAGTCTCTGTTAACCCCTCATAAAGGCATCCAATTGTCTTCCTTTGTCTTTATCCTTGCCTCTCCCATGGTTAGTTGGCTTCATCACTGTTCAATTTTTCAGGAAAACACCTTAATTAGCCCCACTCATTTTTTTTTTTAAATGATAGGCCATTGGTTGCCAGCTGACATACTTTCCCTCCTTGAAGTGCCCAGCCCCTCTCTGCAAAATGTGGCTGACAGGAACCCAGGGGATCAGGGACTCTTGGCAGGGCAAGATTTCCTTGGAAGAGGCTGTGGGCAGGAAGGCAATGCTTGTATCTGAAACAGATGTTTCAGGACATTCTGGAGTCTTGAAGCTCTTCAGACTCCGGGGCTGCCCTGCTGAGTGACTGGTGGGGTTTGGCAGCACATTTTGCTTCCTTTAGCTAATCCAGTGGGTTTGGGAGACACAGCGGGAATAAGAAAAAAACCAGAATGCTTTCCTCAGCATCGGTAGCATGTTTACAAGTTTCACTTGCCAGTACTCCCCCAAACCCCAGCCCTCATCTGAAATGGTGATTACATTCTGACGACATTCCAAGACATCTTGACTTCCTTCGATGGTGCAGGTGAACATCGACCAGCACACACGCCTCTTGGTGTGTTTTACTGGTTCCGTAACTTATCTAAAAAGATAGGTCAGCTCAGGTGAGGTCTCCCTCACACAGTTTTCTCTCAGTATTGGTGGCTGATAGACCTGCTCTCATGGGCGTTGAAGTGAGTGCCTTTGGTAGAAAGAAATTCCATCCTTTGCTTGAGGCACTCTGTGAGAATAAACAGGGATAAGTGCAAGGAGGTCAGTTGTCCTTCCCCAGGTGCAGAGCCTTAATCTGAAAAGCCCCAAGCAGCTGGTTACACAGGATTACACAGACCCTGTAGCTTTTGCCCTCTGCCTCTTTCTCTTGCGCGCGTAACAAACGCATACACATACTCACTCACACACACATACACCCCACTTTTCTAGTTTCTATTGTTAAACTTTATTTTCTAATGGGCATTTAACTTTATATGTGAATTTTCGGCACGTAGAGTCAGCCTGTCCTTGCTTTCTGAAATGTAATGTCATTCAAACAGGCGTCAGTGTCTCCATGAGTGTTCGGATGTTTGTTTCTTTTGGACGAACACACACTCACTAGCTCAGGCTTGCTCTCTCTTGCGCGCGCTCTCTTTCTGTCCCTTATTTCGTGCAAACACACACCGAGTCTGTCGCAACATGTACAAATAGATGTCTCCGAGGGCTCCCGAGTTCAATGTCACGCTGGGCAGAAGTGGAGCAGGAGCGGGGGAAGAGCGTGTGCGGTGTGCGGGCGGGGAGAGACCCTTCCCGGCCAGCAGAGGGCAGCAGAGGGGAAGCGCTGGCGCGCGAGGGCTGAGCCTCGCTTCGCCTCGCCTCGCTGAGGCAGCCTCAGCCTCAGCCTCAGCCTCAGCACCAGCCGCGCCGGAGCCGGGAGCGCAGCCACTGAGGGCAGCGGCGGCGGCGGGAGCGAGGCGCGCAGCGAGCAGCGGCGCGGGCGGGAAGCAGCAGGCGCCGCCGCCGCCGCCGCCTCGACGGACAGCCGGGTTAGCCGGCAGCCGGCTCGGGCTCCTGCCCGCTTGGCTTAGTGTCTCCGGCGCCGGGCGGCCGGCGAGTCTGGAGCCCGCGCCGTCGCCGGCCGCGTCCTGGGGGCATGGAAGGCGGCGGCAAGCCCAACTCTTCGTCCAACAGCCGGGACGATGGCAACAGCGTCTTCCCAGCCAAGGCGTCCGAGACGGGCGCGGGGCAGGCCGGGGCCGAGAAGCGCCTGGGTACCCCGCCGGGGGGCGGCGGGGCCGGCGCGAAGGAGCACGGCAACTCGGTGTGCTTCAAGGTGGACGGCGGCGGCGGCGGCTGCGAGGAGCCGGCGGGGGGCTTCGAGGACGCCGAGGGGTCCCGGCGGCCGTACGGCTTCATGCAACGGCAGTTCACCTCCATGCTGCAGCCCGGGGTCAACAAATTCTCCCTCCGTATGTTTGGGAGCCAGAAGGCGGTGGAGAAGGAGCAGGAAAGGGTTAAAACTGCAGGCTTCTGGATTATTCACCCGTACAGTGATTTCAGGTGAGCTCCCCCCGTCGCCGCCCCACCCTCCGTTCGGGCGCGCCCTCAAACTCTCCCCCTTGGTCTGGGGAGTGGGGCGCCCGGCACTCGGAGGGCGGGCGGGGGTGGCGCCGCCGGCAGCCTCGACTCGGGCTGAGCAGGCTCCGCTCGCCTCCGGCTACTTTCTCCCAGGAGGCGCTTGAATGATGAGTAGCCGTCCCCGGGACCCGGGGCGGGTTCTCCTTTGCCTTCTGAACTTTGGGGACAACCGGGGCAGGATGGAGACCACGGTGACCCTGGATGGGAGGGTGCTAAGTTGTACCAGGGAAACTTTTACTTCAGAGGTGAGGGCGTAAGGAAGCGGGCAGGCAGCCTTCGTCGCGCTGCGCCCTCAAGACGTGGGTCCCTCCCAAAGGGGAAACAGGAGGCTTCTGGGGTTCAGGCGAAGATGGTGTTACCGGAGACAGTGACTCACACGTCTTAGCTCTTCCAGACCATCTTGCCCCTGGGGAGCGTTAATCTGTTTTCCTTCTGCTTATAGGCACTGGCTATCCTCACTGTATGTCTTCCAAATAGTGGCGGGCAGGCTGAAGAAGGGTAATTTGCGCGTGGACATTCGCTAACTCGAGGCTTCAGTGGAGCCGGGCGCCGCCAGGCTGGGCGGGAGCCTGCCAGGAAGCCTCGGTCCCTGAAGCAGAGACAGGGGGCGTTTCCAGAGCCCCCTTCCTGAAATAGAGCAACACCCTTTCTTGACCTTGACTACAAGTCTGTTTAAAAAAATTCTCTTTCCCGTTCCCCCAGCTGGGAAAGAAGGGCAGGAGAGCCGTCAGCAGGAGAACTCTGCTTTGGAGAATTACAATTGAGACGTTTTCTGATCTTGTTTGTCTCCCAAGTATGATTCATTCGGTTATAAGCGTGTTTAGCGATTGTCAAATGAAGGTCGTGAAGTAGATCCTCTTATTAGCGTGCGCGCAGAGTTATATTAGTTCTCAACAAGGCAGGACTTTCCGTTTAAAAATCCAAAAGCAGTAACTCAGGGAGATATTTATTTATTTTTTAACTGAACTAGTTGGAAAAGGAAAAAAAAATCAACTAGAGGAGTATGTGCACATACTAAGCAGTCTTAATAGGCTTCTACTAAACAGCAAACAAATATAGCGATAAAAAGCAGCATTACTTTGAGTTGTGTTTGGAAACTAGGGGAAATGGCCAACTCCAAGCCTTAACGGGAGCTGTCCACAGTTCTGAATGATATTAACTGTGGAAAACCCGTACTCCCGCCACACAAAGGCTTGGAGTGACTGTCTTCCCCTTCTCTGAGATATTTATTGTCTCAGAAACCAGTTGCCCAGGTATGGAGTGAATGGATTTTAGAAAGTGTATAATTTTAAGGTAATTGTTAGCAAAAACACATAACAAAGTCAGAAGGAGAACTTAAAAAACCCAATTACATTTATAGTCCATTAGAACTTTAAGAGTTTGATTGAGAGAATGTTCATATTATAAGGATTTCCTAAATAATCAAACATATTTCCTCCACTAAGAAGATACTCAGGGAAGCAAATTTATAAATGACCTTTTTCTAAGATATATAAGATTGTAGTGTTCTTTAGAATTTTAAAGGTCAGAATTAAGTGTAAAATGCTATCTCTTCCTCATCACTAATGGAAATATGTTACAACTCATATTACAATTTCAGATGAAAAATTACATATAAACAGCCTTCAGTCTTAATAATAAAAATAAACATGGTATATCCAGATATATATGAGATTCAGTATTAAAAAATACTTAATTTTGTTTATTTAAATTTACACTCAACTAAATAATTGCATACAATATTTTTATTTCTTCGATGTGAAAAGGACTACACTTTTCAAAATGGTAGTATATATAAAATAAATAAACTTTTTCTGACTCACTGGATAAAAACACAGGGCCATCTTTCAGGAATCAGAATAGTGTGCCAAAACCTTATGAATAAAGGAAATTCGTGAAATTAAGATTCTCCATATTTTCCCAAGGAAGTCTTCTGAGACAACATATCTCCTTAAAAACAAACAAAGGAAGGAATTGAAATCAGATGATGATGCATTTCAAAGAAATGGGAAATGATTAACAAGTGAGCTAATTCTTTAAATAGACTTTCATGTGGAGTAGTTTGGAATGTTTGATTTTCCCTTGTATAAATGGACGAAAGAAAATAACAGACATAAACAATTACTATTTAGATTTTTTTAATAGTAAGATATCTGAAAAAATAGATTTTAATAGATTTTAAAACTCATAATTACAATATACACTGGTTTTCTAAGACAACAAAGTATAGAAGTAATCATATACTTATTTGCAGTCAGAAATATTGACATATAATTATTTCATTAATGTTTTTGTATGATCTCAAAACCAATGTAAGATTTTACAAAACCCATAAACATATCAAGATAACATAATGAAAAAACAAAATTATGAAGAACAAAATTCTGGCAATTCTACAAGTAAAGCAATGTGTGGGTAATCTTCAACATATTCTAGAAATGTCTGTGGTCATGATCTGTTCACCTCAGGCCCTTTCCTGAAGGATACTTTAAGGGAGGTGCTTTGCTACAATTCCTAAAATGCCAAACTTAAGTTCATTTATTATTTAGCAACTGAGCAAGTGACACTTAAGTATAATTTCCATGAAGAAGGGGAGATATTGGAAATGAAGATCCCAAGATTTTTTTCCTTGACACTTTCATATGCCTTTTCATGGCCACAGAAGTTGACTCTGTCTACTCTTACTCCAGAGCATGTTGTGACTTTGGTTCTTGTTCTAGTTTCCTTTCTCAGGATGATTTCTAAGGCTGGTTCCTTTCCACTTCCCTTAAGAGGCAGCACAGTCCTCCCACTGAGACTTCAAGAGAGCTAGCTAGCATCTCTCTCACCCTCCAGAGCCCAAGAGTGCTACTGCTGTGTCTGGCAGGTAGTTTTCTCCTACATCCAGTGTAAGTAGGGCAGAGGCACTGTATTTCCCTTCTTTCTCAAGAGAGGATGATGTTAGAAATCTTCAGGGAGTAAAGAAGAGTTCAATATTATGGATGCTATTAGAAATGACAGGGTGGAAGCTAGAGAATTTAGTAAAAAAAACACCTCATTTTTTTTTTGTTTATACTATATAAGCACCCAAATGAGGGAAAATATGAATACTTACTATAAAAAGAATTTACTCTGATCTTTGTTTAATGAGGGCATGGTCTCAGTCTTATAGAATTTCATGTGAACAACATATGCATACATTTAATTTGGAAGTTAAATATGAATTTTTGAACTGAATAGTGATTATATATTCACTAGATAAAATTTTACTTTCCATTCACTTAATACAAAGTGACACTGACCAAGCATTGTGCTTCTATAGCTAATTAGTAGTTATAATGTAATCATTCAAATTTGGATTGAAAGAATATTTAGAATACTTTTGTGGATTATTTTTATTATGCAAGTAATTTATCTTGGAAGAATTTATCACCAGACTGTTTGCCATTTTAGGGATTCTGACATTATTTTGTTAGATCATGCTTACACAAGGGCTCCTTTAAAAATAACGCTCCTATTCCATATGTATGTATTTTGCCAGCCAATGTCTTGTTACTGAAAAGGGAGGAGATTTTGTGTCTTGACTTCTTATTTCTTCCACTTCTTTTCATCATTAGTATGAATGTATGAAAAGCTTTTCGTATCATAAGTAGCCAAGGACTCTAGAGACAGCAGTCATTTCCTGAAGATATTGCCACTGCTGGCCTTCCATGTCTGCCTCGGATTGCATTCACAACTGCGCTGATGTCAGAGATCACTTTTGTGTTCATTAGGAAAGGGAGGCTTCACCCATGTTATACAGTTTGTCATAAAGAGAACATTTGTCTCCAGGAGCTTCTCACAAGAAAACAATTCAACCTTCTGGGGTTTAAGGACTAATTAGCCTACTGTTATGTTATCTTTGTGCAGAATGCTCTCTGTATTCTCCCAGCAATGCTTCTTTATTTGCTTTCCATACCAACATAGCCAAAATTAACCATAAGAGCTTATTTATTTTCTGCTATGTTAGGTGAACCTTTTGCTATCTTATACATTCAATTAAGTTTCTTTTAAGGTCTAGCAACTGTTAGGCCCAATTAAAGTGAAATTATTTGAAAGATTTGGAAGTATGAATTTATTCACATACTTTTTTCATATACATGTACGTTAAAAATTTTATAACTTTAAATTTTAGCAGATGTCTCACTATTTAATTGAATTTAATAGATATTATGGTGATATACTATTTCAAATTTATAAAACATGTTCCTTTCTTTTTTGAGACACTGTTTTAAAAACTGCCTGTGGGGGTCTTGATATAAAGGGAGAATCAGTGGACAAATGCACTGTGTCAGTCATATTTAATTATGTGGACTTGTATTTATGAATTTGCCTGTTAAATAATTGGAAAGATATATTACTTATATTTATCATAGGCTCATTTAACAAAATTGAATTCAACTATATCTGCTTTATCAAAACTTCCAAACTGGCATCACCACCAAAAGCTATAGAAATAGTATTTATAATTCTGCATTATTTCACTCAGTGAACCTGTGTCCTAATGTGAGCATGAGACCAGCAAAATACATTTGATGTGATTTTCAGGTGAACTTCTTGCCATTTTAAGGATAATTCTTGTGTTTAGCAAATAATTGACTTCATTTCTTGGAGACAAAAATTGGGCTTAAGATAGGACTTTAAAATAGAGTCTCTTGTAAATACAATACAAATTGTGGTAGATCATTAGCACTATATGAAGAGTACTGGAAATTTTCAGGGTCTGTGATGAATTTTCATTTTATCATTTTGTATAAAGAAGCAGCAAACTATGAGCTAGTTTGACACTATTTTAGGAGCAGAGTTAGTGGTGATGAAGAAAAACATCAGCGTGTGCTAGGAAAAAACTTTTTACTTAGACAAGTACTTTTCTTCTAAAAATAGTTTTCTTTTTTGTGAAGAAGATGCCTCCTTTGTGAAGGCATCTTGATGTAAAACTTACCACTGATTTTCCAGGAACAAAAAATCAGGGAATCCCTGGTGCACCCTGCAATTTTTTGTTTTTGCAAAATAAACCTTCATGGCTTATTAATTCTGTTTTTGTGTGTGTGTGTGTATGTGTGTGTGTTGCATAAGTTACCAAAACTATTTAAGGGATATCTATATACAGTTATGTATATGTAAAGATATATAGAGAGAGAAGTTAATTATTTTTAAGTTGAACGTTCATTTGATACATTTCACCCAACTTTGACTGACAAAATTGATTTCATGACCCTTTCAAGTTTATTAGTTAATTTCCTCATAGTATTCTATTTTACCTGACAATTAGTTAAAACCAAAAAGCAAAATTATGTATTCCCTAGATTTACAACTTGACAATCTTATTTACCTGGTTTTATTTTCAAGGCATTGGCTGTATCTCTTTAAAAATAAGGCTAATTCCATAGTATTAATCAGTCAATACCAATTTGATGGTGAGCACAGGTGGAACCCATTCTTCGGGTCTTGTGTCACCTCACTTCGAATAATGGGCTGAAGCTTAATCCAGGATAATACAAGAGGTTCTAACTTACTGTCATTTCTTAAAATTGAGTAATATTCCATTGTGAACAAATACCAGA
>CAUYMX010046032.1:0-14904 GCA_963573855.1 Lepilemur septentrionalis
GCGCATGCCTGTAGTCCCAGCTACTCGGGAGGCTGAGGCAGAAGGATTGCTTGAGCCCAGGAGTTTGAGGTTGCTGTGAGCTAGGCTGACGCCACAGCACTCTAGCCTAGGCAAAAAAGTGAGACTCTGTTTCAAAAAAAAAAAAAAAAAATACAATGCTTTGGGCAGCTAATAGGAAAAGCAAAGCAATGACGCTTATACATTCAGAATGTCTCCTGGCTAATGCGGTAAGTTTCTAAATGAGTAATGTCCACACATCAATCATTCCTCTACTTCCTGCAATTGAATCTCCCTAGAGGAGTCATCGGATTCTCTCAATCTTGACGACTGACAGGATGTCCCTGTGGACTCCCTAACTCCACTGAAGGTGGGGGAGAGCTGCTTGACACCAAGATTTTAAAAGTCCCAAGTTCAGAACAAGATCAGAAAACTCACAGGTAAAGCTATAGTTATTGCAGAGTTCTGAAAAGAAGTAGAACATGAAGGTAAGTAAAGGTTTTATTCATTTGTGACTTTTTAGCTATTTTATAAAAAGCTTTATAGCTTTTTACCTATTTTATGTTTCATAAATATGACTTTAGAATAACAGAATCATTTGATTTTACTAAGAAAAAACTGCACTTATTTACGCAATTCCTTATGTGAGTAATGTAATGAAAATAATGTATTTCTAAATAATTTTTTAAGTGGAATCTTGTAGATTAACTAGAAGGTAGACTGGGGAAACACCTCTACATACTGAGTATTAGAACACAGTGAGAAGTAAGGGGTTTGTTATCGTCCAGGTATCAAGGAAGGAAGCACAAGATCCCATCCACACAGAAATGACCCTCTTTGGTTGATCGTTTTATGCAGGGACTCAGAAGTCTGGCAGCAACAGTCTTGGCTCTTTTCCTGGTGTTTTCTTTCCTGGGAAACTCCAGCAGCGCTCCGCAGGTAATCAAATGCAAAATGCGCGCTGTGTGCCCACGCTGCTCTTTCTCCTTTTTACTTTTTCTTTCTGTTTCCTCTTCCTCTAATAGAGGATCGGGTTGCAATGTTTTCCCTTTCCTCTAACAGAGGAATGGGCTGCAATGTTTCTCTTCTCCCCGGGTTACAGGGACTGTTTGAGAGAAGGAACTGGACTCCTCAAGCCATGCTCTACCTGAAAGGGGCACGTAAGTTGCAAGCCCTTTGCTCTTCCTGCAACAATAATGGAAGACCCTTCGGCGTGCGTGAATCCGTGAACAGATAGATGGAGAGCGAACAATGTCGAGTTTGTTTTCTTAAATAATCGTGACCATCCTGGCCACTCAGTTAAAAAAAGAGACAGGTGGGTGAGGGAGGGCGGTGGCAGGGAAAGACTCCCTGGTTATTAGAAATCCGCCATCCTTAACTGGAGGGTTGCGGTTTCTTGGCGCACTTGGGGACTCTGGGGTTGCCTGGGAAACATGGCCCCGGGCTCGGGAATGCGACCTCTGCAGTGACCTCCTCTCCAAAGCGCCCTCTGCGGCGTCCTGTAGGGCGCGGCGCTTGGCTCCGGGTCTCCAGGGCGCTGGGCTCGGAGCGCGGGAACCTGGCAGCCCAGCGCGACCCTGAGCGGGCGCAGCTCCACCGCGTCCCGGCCTGGGCTCTGCGCGGTGCCGAGCGGCGGGGCCTGAACCCCCGATTGTCCCGGCCGGGCGGGCGCTGAGACGCAGGTCTCGCTTTTGCAGAGGGGCGCCGCTTCATCTCCGACCAGAGCCGGAGGAAGGACCTCTCCGACCGGCCACTGCCTGGTGAGTGACTAAGGGAGCGAGGGCGCTGATCCTGCGGCTTCGAGCAGGACGGGGAGGGCAGGGCTCGCTCCGCCCTGGCGCCGAAAGCGAGCGCCTCCCCACCGGAAAGACGCGGCTCGGAGGCCGCCTTGGGACGCGGTCAGGCATGGTGGAGCCAGGTGGGCGGCAGCGACAGGACGCCGAGCCCCGGAGCCGGGGGATCGCGACGTCCAGCCGCGCACTAATAGTGGCAGGAACCGGGCAGGCTGGGGTGCAGCTGTTCAGACCCCCCAGCGTGCTGATGGCCCCGGGGAGTTACTTACTGTAGGACGGGACCGGCCTGGGGTTTAGCTCAGAGGGGGAAGAATAGAAAGAACTGTGGAAATGCTTCTAAAAGTGTACCTGCGCATTTATGTAGGATTTATTCAGTTTCTTCTTAAACACTATTATTAAAATAGGAACTTAGCTCGGAACTTCAAATATGTGCGTCTATCATATTACTAGAAAGAGCTATCAAAAGGTTCAAAATCAAAAATAATTAAGTAGAGGCAATGAAGAATGGAGCCAGGGACTGTTATTTTTCATGATAAACCTTTTCATGTCATTAGATTTAAAAAAAAAACACACAATACATTTTGATAAAATTTTAAAGATTGAAATGCTGAAAATAAAAAGTATACTTATTTTGAAAAATACCAAACATTGTGCTGAGCACAGCGTAATGCTTAACAAAGTTTTGTTTAGCTTCTTCAGTCTGCAGTGTAATTAAGCTTATTTATTTTATAAGGGTGGGGTTTGCTTTCCCACTTCGGTTGTCCCCAGATTGAAAATCACGGTTTGTGTTGAACTAGAACCGTTTGTCCTTTGTCAACTTAAGTTTGAAATAACTTTGAACACTTAGCAGGTGCTGGTTGAGTCAAATAATCACCTTACATATGGCTAAGAATGTAGATTATTATCTCAGAGTGCTTTGAAAGTAACAATAGAGGACATAATACAGGCTCCATGCAGGAAAACATCTAAAGCTTTTTTGTCCAGACCTCCCATTTTAAACTGTGAAGGGGGACATTTCTCATGGGCTCTTTGTCTTAATCCTTAAATTTGTCATCCATACCCTGCATATATACTCAACCTAACCACTTGTAGGCCATTTCAAGAGAAATGTGAAATGTTTCAATTTGTAAAAATCAGTCTTCTGTGGAAGGGGCCTTTTGCTTAGGGGTCAAAAATCTATTTCATAGAGGTATTTTTAGTATTATAACATACTAGAATAGGATTTGCCTATGTGAATATTTAAATACTAACAAAATCTGCATACATCTTTGTTTCTCCAGAAAGACGAAGCCCGAATCCCAAACTGCTAACTCTTCCAGAGACAGCAGCCCTATTACTGGCTTCCTTACAGAAACCACAAGAAGGTACAAGTATAGTGACCTCTTTCAACTGCAGGACAGAGTGGCTTTGCTTACTTTTGGGATTCTGTGTTGAGTATAACCCCTACCCCTACCCACCCAGAAATTCACACATGTTTATTCTATGAAGACCAGTATATTGCTTATTAAAGTAAGTCCCAAGAATATAAAAACATTTCCGTGGGTGAGACTGGGGAATTTTATATACATTTCACAATCCATAGGCTATTGTAAACTTTATTTCTTTGAGAACTCTTAAAACTGAAAGAGCTCAAAGTCCACCTTCATTGTTTTATAGTTAAACAAACTAAGGTCAAAAAGATTAAATAACCACAAATCCAATTGCTCGCTATTAAAAGTTAAACCAAAATGAAATTGCTAGAAGTCAATCATTTTTTACTTATAAACACAGCAGTCTCATATGGTTCACTCCAATAGATATGGGCCAGTTCTGATTCTAAGCCTGTGTAATTTTCATTATGTTTTCATAGCTTCTTCTATACCAGGATTAGATGTAATCTTCAAAGAGAGGCACTCTGTCCAGGTAGCATTAAAACTAGTTGAATTAAAGCATCTTGGTAAAGGGTCAAACAGGTCTTTGGAGTCTAAAAATCCTGGGTTTAAATCCCAGCTCTGCTGCTTATAATGAAGTGATGATGTGCCAGGTCTCTACAAGAACCCAGTGAAACAAGGTATATCATTCTTATAACTATTAAGGAGTCATGAAAGCATAATAAATAGACCTAGAATGTTCTCTTTCAACAATTATAATGATGCCATATTTAAGACATAATTTAAATTTTTAAATGTTTTAAAAAATACATATAGTGTGTGGTCTGTTGGTCAAAACCCATGCTGCTGGCCTGGTTCTCTGACATCTTTGCTGTTGGAGAAATCTTATGTGCTCTATGCCTTGTATTAAACGGGCCATATGGGAGATGGGAAAAGAACAGAAGGCACTTCTGGCTTCAAGCATTGGCTTTGTTGTCAAAAAATACCTATGAGGGGCAAGTAGAAAAGAGGGGGATAAAGAGGTCTTCTGAACTCAGAGCAAGGCCATGGCTAACTTGGGCATAGAGAGGATTATATCTATCAGCAAATAAGTATTTATGTCTGCTATGTGCCATGCACTGTGGCAGGCAGAGAAGAAAGTAGATTAAGCAAAAGCAGGCAATAGAATAGCCTTTGCAATGAAAATATAGGGTAAGCAGTCAGTGGAACAGCAGAACAGAAGAGTAGTGGTTATGACAGAGTTATTGCTACTGCCATTGCTACTACTAGCTAATAATGATTGGATGCTTACTGTAATGCAATGGGCCAGGCACTGTTCTACGCACTTGATATGGGATGTGTACATTTAATCCTCACAATAAACTTGGGAGGTAGGCACTCTTATCCACATTTTACAGATGAGGAAATAAAGGCACAAAAAGATGAAGTAACTTGTCCACCATCACGTAAGAGGTACATAGTGGAGCTAGGGTGAAGACAGAAGGTAACTTGATCTTTACTGGAGAATGAATGGGGTGACCTATGGATTTTCTGCAGAGAGATGGCGTAGTAAAGAAAGAGAGTCTGGTTGTGACACATAGGGTTGCAATAAGAGAAATAACAACAGCTACAATATGGGAGCACTTACTATGTGTCGGATGTTATTGCTAATCTATATAGCTCAGAAAGCAGCCTTCAAGAGGTGTGTTTTTACTTTCTTAAGGCCATGCAGATAGTAAGGAGTGATACTGGGATTTTAGCTCAAGTCTTTGCAACTCTACAGCTCTTTCAGTTATGCCATGCCAGCTGTCAAATTTACTGTATCAAAGAGAAAAAGTTGGAGTGGGGAACCCATAAGAAACCAGAAAATAATACAGGAGTGAAGTGAGGAGGTGCAGTCAGTCAGCGGGAGTGGATGAAGAGGCTCAACTCTGAACCATACTGGAAACAAGAAAAGATGGGATCCCTGTTCACTAAAGATATAAAAGAGAATCCAAAGTCAAGCACATTTTTAAAGTGTTGTGTGTGAGAATTTACAATGGTGAGAATGATAATAAAGAATGAAGGTTTCTGTGGATATGGAGAAGGGTTCAATTCAAGGTCAAAGGGACATTTTAGTGAATAAAGGCATGTAGGTCAGTGGTTCTCCACTGTCTGTGGACTGCTTGCTTCAGAGTTACCTGGAGAGCTTAATGAAAAATACAGATTTCTTGGCCTTAGGCCCAGAGATTCTGATTATGGATAACTTGAGTGAGGCCCCAGAATCTGCATCCTTAAGAATTTCCCCTGCATCATTCTTATGATTGGTCAGGTTTGAGAACAACTGGAAATTCAGAGATGGTTCAGAAAATGGAGATTCCCACCCCCTCCAGGGCTTAGATATAGCGGAGAAAAGAAACATAATAAAAGATTTGCCTTAGAAAACACCCAAAATGCAAGAGAAGAGAGGGGAAATAGTATTAGTGAAGGGATAGTAAAAGGAGCAGGCAGAAATGTGAAAGGAAAAGCAGAATAATAGAGTATCCCAGAATCAAGAACGGAAAGTTCCAAGAAGGGAGTAATCAGAGCATCAACTATAGCAGAATGGTTAGTAAGAATTCAAAACTCAGGGGGCATTAAGCAGTGGCTCACAAGACTTCTCCTCAGCTCCTGCCCAGTGACACAATTTGCTGCTGCCGGTCCCTGTCTGAAAGGGAATTTGGTTTAGAGGGAATTTGGTATAAGAAAGTAAGCTGCAGAGTTAAGAGAAAGCAGGTACTAGGTATTGGAGGGCTAGGTGAGGAATAGTTGAATAATAGGTAGAGGATGCTGTATCCAAGGCGAAATTTTTTTAAATTCAAAATTTGGAACACTTACTGATGTTTGTCTCTTCTTTTTGTGTCATTTCCTCCCCAAAACTCTAGCTCACCTAATAAAGGAAAATTTGTAAATGTGTCCCCATGTTATCTTTCCCAAGTAAGATGCATTTTAACAGGCAATAGAGACAGTCCTTTGATGAAAGTGAATGATTGTAATGATGGGTATTTTAGACATGAAGCAATTTGTCAGAGCAAGACATGTGGCCCTCAAATATATCATGTTGTAGTTTCATTCATTATAAAGATTCCGAGATAAAATTTGAATTTCCCAATCTATCTAAAGCTGATGGGAAAATTTTTAAAACCAAACAAATCCAAACCCATTTTGGGAGAGTTTTCAGTAGCAGAGTCCACAAGTTAATATAACTCAGGGGGTTAAATGTTTATTTCCTGAGGTTCTCTTCATTTCACCTTTTACTCTTTTATTAATAAAATACAGAATATGTGTTTAAGTACATTTTTTTTCTTACAGATGAAGAAGAAAACTTTGATCAAACCAGATACCTGGAGGGCAATCTGCTAAACTGGTGAAGATATACCAGATTATGTGCAATGATAGTTCTATTCTGTTGAAAACACGAACCACGTGAATAAAACCCTTGGACCCTTTTTATTCCATTTGTAATCTTAGGAATGTGCATAGCTAGTTTTATTCTTTCAGAAGCAAAAGAAATGTAGAGTTCTTAGCTGAGAACATCGTCACCTTCTTTCATTGCTTCAGGCCCTGTTCAGATCACCTTGTGTCTTACTCTTGAGTTTTTTAGAACATTTATAATTATAAGGCTGAAGACTCTGAAGTGTTCTTGCCTTTTCTTGCACAGCCAGTACCTGTCTTGATCTTAGCTGTTGGTTTTTTCATTCCACTTGTGTTTTGTTGTCTCTCAAGGGAGATTCTCCCTTTCTGTTTTCCCTTTTTCCCGTGGGAAGGAAGGTGGCAAGCATGGCAGGATGGAAAAAGGAGAGTATGTCTCTCTGTAGTTCATCCAGGTTAAATAACTTTTTAAGAAGGGAAATTGGATGACTGGGGAGAAGCCCTGTGATAAGAACACTTCAGTGTGGTTCTGAGAGAGAGGACAACCAGTGAGGTGGAAGGTTCACTGAAGATCCAGAGCTCCCCTTATGCCCTTTGGGAATCTCCCTGAATTCTGTTTAGTAACGTGGATCTAAATATTACTGGGAAATACGCCAATGGAGACATACTCTGCTTGTGCATATACCATACAAAGGGAACAAACCAGTTTTTTAAAAAGAACCCATTTTCCAGGAGCAAACAGACTCAACACATGCAAATACTGTGCTTCCTCTAATTGCCTAGAGCTCTAGCCTTGATTTGACATCATTATATAAAGGAACCCAGATAACATAAGTGCATGGTAATATGCCTAATTTACTCCTTTTCAAAGTCAGTGTGGATTCAATACCATATGAATACACACACACACACACACACACCCCAACAGCAAGCATAGTAATTTATTTATTTGGAATTACAATATGACCATCATGTTAATTATTTTTACCTAATTAATTCAGAATTATGACTGATAAATGTTGTAAGTGGAAAGTATTGCTAATTCTGTCATCAGTATATAGCCATTATTTTCTAGCCAAAGAATATGTGAATGTCTCTGTAACTTAGAATTGTAATTTCACTGTGTTAAAAAATCAAAACCCTGCTTATAAGATTTGTCTGTATCTTGTTTCACAATTGAATAATGAAATTAAATTCAACTTAATGTAACATTAATCTCTGTCCAAAAATAATATGTGAGTATTAAAAGTTTGTGTGGTATTATAATAGGCACCTGTCATTAATTCCGATTTGATTTTAAAGTTGATTTGTTAGGTAGTGCATATGTGCAATTTGAGAATTATTTACTCATCAGACATCAATTTGGACATATTGGCTATTTAAACATTATGTTTATTCTAAGAACACTTTTAACATCTATCTTATGAAATAATTCTTCCTACAACTACCCAGAACAATCTCAAGTATTTCATACTAAAACAATGTTTTAAAAAGCTGTCTAAATGACCAATGGCTGTCAAAATATAGCTCCAAGTACTATAAGTACTAGAATCTCTTGAATGTTTTACCATACAAGTGTACTGTTAAAAGGTCCCTCTCCCCAGTTTGCTTTTCAACTATTTTAGGATGTCTTTGCAATTCTCTTTATTCCTATATTTTTATATAAGTGATCATAGATCAAAAAGCTTTCACACTGTATGGCTTGTGTTTTAAAATTGGGAAATTTCTGCCTTGAGGGCATTCCTAGGTACTAGAATACCTCCAGCCTCCAGGTGGGACTCTCAGCCACTTTCTGTTCCTACCTGTCCTCTGTATGCAACCTCCCCTGTGACTATCTGGCGTCCATCCAGGGCTCTCAATTATTCCTTGTTCTCCTGGGTTCCAGGTAGATTCCTCCCCTTTCCTTACATCACTACGGTGATTCTGAGAGGAGAGAAGAGGACAGAGGGGCCCTGGCTTGTTCAAATCAGCCTCCCCCTCGCATTTCTTCTTTACCCAGTTATGAGAAATGAAAATGTGTGTCCTGTCAACCTTGAGTTACATTATTTTAGCTCGGCCTCAGGAGAAAGGGAGGTTGGCAATAGAACTTCATACAGTCCAGTTTCTTCCTGCTGGACTGTAAATTCCTTTAGAAAGCGTTCATTTCTAATTCGGTTTGATCCTCACAATCACCACGTGAGATGGATAATTGTATCACCCACTGTACTTCAGAGAAATGTGGGTTCATCCCATGAAGCCTCTTTGGACCTCCCTAAGTAGACTTGACCAGTCTCTCTTCTGAGTTCTTGTACCCCGGAAAACTATTAGTATAGCACTTGCAACATTTCACACTCTCATCTCTCTGTTCACCTAAGCACTTACCATGGAGGAAAGGGTGGTGTCTTGGTCTCCTCAGGCTGCTAAAACAAAATACCATAAACCGGGTGGTTTATAAACAACAGAAATTTATTTTTCACTGTTCTGGAGCTGGGGGAGTCCAAGATCAAGGTGTTAGCAGAATCACTGTCTAGTGAGGGCCCATTTTCCCACAGATGGCTCTTTCTCGCTGCGTCCTTACGTGGTGGAAGGGGCAAGCAGCTCTCTGGGGCCCTTTTATACAGGCACTAAAGATCCCTAAGGATCTAAACCACCTCCCAAAGGCCCCACCTCCTTTGTGGATACCATCTCATTGGGTATTAGGATTTCAATACAGATGTTCCTCAATTCATTGTAGAATGGTTAAACTTAGGATTTTTGGACTTAATGATGGTGTGAAAGCGATACACATTCAGTACGCTCCTCAACTTAATGATGGGGCCGCATCCAGCCAGAACCATCATAAATTGAAATTTTCTAGATGTAACCCTATCGTAAGTGGAGGAGCACCTGTATATAAACATTCAAACCACAGCAGGTGGTACAATTGGTAAGAAAAGTCTTGCTGTCAGCTGATCAGGTACCACACACTATTTTCTATAGTTCCTGTCCTCCAATTCATGAATACATACACTCTTTCAAAGCATCATTTTTTTGTATCTCTGTTTCTCCCATAAGACCATTTATTTATGCAACTATTTATTTCTGTACAGGGCACTAGGCTAGACACAGTGTCATCTAACAATCATATTTGTCTCTCCTCACTGGGCTTTGTCAGTCTTGGGGAAAGGATAAATAAATGACTTGAGCAGAAGGATGGAGTCAAGCAGCAGCAGCTGTCTAAATAGGGGGCCAACCACAAGGTAGAAACTGACTCTTACACATGCCACTCAAAACCAGATGTTTGCAGTTAGTTAATTTTCATATGCACTGTCATTTGTACTCATTTCTCATAATAGAACTATTCTTTCATTGAGCAAAAAGCACTTACATTTTAAATTTCATTGAGATATTTTACTGTACAGCTCACGCTGACAGTAGACGAACCAATTACCAATCAAGAGTATCATTTGCATACACACATTATGCGACTTTACTAGGGATACATTTCCATGGTTATTGTAACATGAACCCCTCTTTTGTCATGAGATCTTTTTGGCACTTCAGCAAATGAATCTGCAATATCATTCCATCTCGCATTTTTCTGCTCTCCAGTGCAGAGTATTTCAAATTGCTCTGCAGATACTGAGTTAATTGTGCAAATCCTCAGGGTATTTTTCAAGGCTTAAGTTTTAAGCAATTTATTTTCCTTCTTCCTGAACCTCTAAATAAGGTTAATTTGCAACCATCTTCCATTTTGGTCTGATTTATTGCTTGTATCCAAACAGTCTTCTACTTTTTCTAGCCAACCAGCAACAGGGGAGCTTGATTAGTTTTCCACTGGTTTTGTGCTATCTGACGTGTTGTTACTCTTCCATTGTTGCCATCAACAATCCAGCCCTGACAAGACCAAAACCTTTTTAGAGCCTTTTCAGACCAAGGCCAACTGATACATTAATCAAAGTATTTACTGTGAGTAGACAGAACTTACAATGAATGGCTACTTAGTTACAATAAAAGCAATCCAAGAGTGAATGGGGTTTGTTTTTTGCCAGTTTAGATTTACATTTAAAAAAATAAACCTGCTTAATTGTAATCATTCCACTATGTCTCTAAACACATCACAGAATATGTTAGCGACACTCCCCTATTATAATAACTAAATAGATGCTCTCTTTTTTCCCCCCCCATTAATTATTTGTAAAAGATAGTTTGAAATGTTATTCTTCTCTAGGCTCTATTCATGACAGGTGCTTTACACATGTTATTTAAATGTCTAAAAGATTTTTAAACAAGACATTATCAACAAAAGTTAAATTATTAAATATTGATGTATTTATGCATTTGGATTTAACCATTTATCATCTATGGAAGATTGACCAAGTTTTCAAAAAGTCCTTCCATTTAAACAATAGAAAAATTGTTACAGTAAGATGGTACAGTGCAGATGGTAACATCTATTTATCATTAATTTGGGCATGAATTCTAGATTTCAAAAGTGACATAAATATGCGTTCATATGCATCAAGATCTGGATCTAAGACAGCTATTTGCTTATGAATTTTGTCTTTGTAAAGCTAGATATTAATTCATGGTTCTGATGCATGAGAAAAGTGAAAATAACCAATAAAGAACTAGTTATTTAAAGTATGTAGGTAGTATACATTCATGGCTAAGATCAGGATTTTGGGGTAGGGGGAATGAGAGACTTGTGTGGTGGGGTAAAGAAGCCGTATAAATACCAAGCAAAGGATTTTAATAATAATTTTAAAATAAACACTAATAAGAGAAAATCCTTATTGCTTGAATTAACCATTTTTAAAAACACGTCCAGTCTTCCCCCTTTAACTATAATTCTCCTCTTCATGCTTAAATTTACTGGGGAAACACAAAGTAGGGAGAATAACTTGGATCTTATTCTAAATTACAAAATTGCCATTTACTTAATTTCTTCCACTTTTTAAGCATAGAATATTGGAATATTTAGAAGACGAAAATGAAATTTGTAGTATTTTCATTCTTTTAAATAATCATTCTTACTCTGTTCTTACAAAATTAGCTCTGCTCAGCACGTGTGGAATTCAGTTCTTGTATTCACCATGCAGCTTTTTCTTCCCATGAGGAATATGGCTCAGAGAAAATGGTGACTTAATATTTAACCGGTCCCTTTCAGCCTCCTCTTCCTCATCATATCTCTCATCGTCTGTTTCATCTTCCACATCACTGCTCCGAGGACTGGAGGCCTGAGACCCTGCAGGAGAAGGTGGCACCGAGGAAGGCCTGGGGTATTTAAATCCTTCCGTCTGCCAAAGACAAAAATGAGACACAAATGTTATAATGATTTCTTGGTTTTCAGTGATGTAAACACTATGCATGCCCATTCAATAAAAAAAGTGTTAGATATCTTTTGTGGTCTGTTTGGATGCTATTAAACTTTGATTCATTTTGATTTTGGTACCACCAATGTGCCAGGTGCTATTAGATGTTATTTCATTTACTCTTTTAACAACACTTTGATAAATTTGTTCTTATAGAAGACGATTGAGGGTTAGAAAGGCCAAATGACCTGCTCAAGGTCACACAGCACTCAATGGTAGAGCAAAGATTTGTGCCAGGTCTGTGATGGCTCCAGATCCTTTCAACTCAACTGCCCTGTTACGTTGCTGAGATTGTCAGTCTCTGTGTCTCTGTGCGATTTTCTCCACAAAGTTGCAAGATGTGGGTGGCCTGGACATGCCATGGAAAGCCACCAACAGATGGCATTCTGGAATCCAGGCCATTTAGTTGACCCTAAAATTCTACCAGTTGCTATTATTTCAGTTAATGAGAAAACATCACTAGATTTTAATTAAATTGCTCTTCTACTTAAGATTACTGAAATAACTTGTTTGATAAATGCATACTGAGCACCAACTATGTAGGAGGCACTCTGATACCACTAAAGAATCGATGAAAAACATGATCCCTGCCCTCTAAGGAGAGCATATGGTCGAATGGGAAGATAGATGTATGACAGTGTTTTAGACATTTGTCACTTTGTATTTCAACTATTTTATACATTATTATCATGTCACACATGTGCAGTCATATTAAGGTTCAAATACATTACCTGTAAGCAATATTAAAAAAAAAAAAGAGCTGAGTCCTGCATTTAGGACCTAGTTCAGAAGGTGTTCAATACTTACTAGATATGATAGGTAGATAAATAAGTAGATAAGTAGACAAATGGATGAATACAGCTGAATTATCATCAAGTGGAGTGAGCAGCTCTAAATAAGCTAAGCAACCAACTCTCTGAATGCTAGAATCATAAACATGGGAGTTGGAATTTATAGACTGAGGGATTAAGAAAACCCTTTCACCTTCTCTAGGGCAGAATATAAGTTGTGTTATCAGGCAAAATCCTTTATGGAAAAAGTGACAGGATTGAGAAATTACATCTGAACTTGAAAGATCTATAAATACTTGACGGGGAGCCAGAGTTTTAGGGAATCTCTGAATATGATGATTCTCATAATCAGGCATTTTTTTTTCTAGGAGCATGGAAGCTTATTTGTGGAGATTTACATGAGATATTGGCACCTGTAGGGCATGGAGCTACTAAGCTAATGGGGATCTCAGAGAATGGGTCTTATCTTCTTGTCCCTAAGCTGTCACTTGGTGGGTGAAAGGCCAAAGAAGTTTAGCTCTTAGATTGCTGTGTAGATTGCTGCAAGGACTAATCTCACTAAACAGAAATGACTGATGCTACCCTACTTTAAGTTGTATTCACATCTTCTCCCTTTGTAAGTGAATCTGATGACAAATGTGACCTACCGTACTCTCATGAACATAAATGTCTGGTTGGACTTTAGAAGAAGACTCCCTGGTAGGCACTGCTGAACAGAACATAAATGCACATCTAGTTCAATTCTCCCTGGGGTGCTTGAATTTACCCTATTTTACTCTTGCCAAGTGGTCATGCTATATTTAATCACGTCTTTGGACAGCAAATTCGCTTTCTGTTAAAGCAGCCCGGTTTATTTTTGAACAACTCCCAGAAGAATGGATATCTAACACAGCCTTTTCAAGCATTTAGGCAGAGAGACTTTTCATTTGGAGGTGCTTCTTCAATGGCATGAATGAACTGTCTACTTATCCTGTACATAAGGCTAACTCTGAATCAAGAGCTTTGAGATAGTCTGATTTGCACATTCCTCTATTCTTTGCTTTGACTCAACACTATGAAAAAGTACAATAGCTTGTGCACTTAGTTACTTCCAAAGTAAAAAGTATTGTTAGACTTGTCATACATAAGAAATTTTGCTTTCAAAACAAATAAAAAAAAATATTAAATATTTACCGTTGGTGGTGATATGGGTTCCACATGGAATTTATCTGGAAAAGCTCTGCTTAATGTGAGGTGCCGGGCATGCTGGTAATACTATTGATAGAAAGCCAATCCACAGGTTAAAAAAAATGAAAGAGTTAGGTATCTTAATAACCACGTTATTATATAAGGCCTTATTTTCCAAGTTCTGAACTATGTATTTTTTATTGTTTGTTTTTATGAGTTAGGGTCTTGCTCTGTTTCGTGGGCTGGAGTGCAGTGGTGTCATCATAGTTCACTGCAACTTCAAACTCCTGGGCCCAAGCAGTCCTCCTGCTTCAGCACTCTGAGTAACTGGGACTACAGGTGAAATATGTATATTTTTTAAAGTGGCAGAATATATTTACCCTAAGTTCAATATCAGGAAAGAAGTGGCAGTTTATAGTCTTATTATTTTTCAATGCATAGGCAAAAAAAAAAAAAAAAAAAACTACAAAAAGTTGGGGGAGAACAGCCACACTGGCCACACTGAGCTCTGAGTTGAGTGCTATGGTGAATGAAAATGCGGGTTTCGTTCTACGGGGAAACAATATGGCATGGAAAAAAGATGGGGTCTGAACAGTCAGACAAATTAGATATAAATCCTGCTTCAGCCCTTAGGTAAGAAACATAACTTCTGATTGGCTTGTCTTTCTGTCTCCATTATAAAATGAAGATAATAAAATTAATCATCCAGACTGTAATGAGCACTGGCATTAGTGTGTGCAGACACTCAGCCCATGGCAGCATCTATCAGCATTTGGCCAGGGAAGTTCAGCAATATGCAAGCAGACACATTAAGCGAAGGAAAAGAAGATTAATTTATTACTAAATCATCCAGTGCTAAGCTATGGGAACATCTGGGCGTTTATAAACTTAATGTACTATTGAAAGGAGGTTTTTAACAATTATGACATTGAATTGACTTTATAGGTTATGACCAGAAACAGCACTTTTATAGTGTCCAGTGGAATTTTTAAAGTAGTCTTCTGTATTTATCAAAAACTTCCTTACTCTGCCTAAGTATCTCCAATCCAGAAGATCTGAGAGCCTCTCAGTTCGGTTCCTCTGG